>JAUCNN010442240.1:0-11487 GCA_032353935.1 Desmognathus planiceps | reverse complement strand
TCTTCTAGCATGGAAACTGTCGGGATTCTCAGAGGAGTGTCGTCTTTATCGAAACAGTCTAAGTCCTTCATTAATAAGTCTTGGTCACCAGGGACAAGAAGAGTTTATGCCTCGGCCTGGAGACAATGGGATAATTGGTGTTTGGAGAAACACAAGGATCCCTCTCATTCCGATGTCTCTGACGTTCTGAATTTCCTAGCTTCAAAAGCTTCCTCGGGATATAAGTATCGATCAGTTAACGTTTTTAGATCGGCAATCTCGGCGGGTCATTCCTTTATAGCTAAACTCCCGGTGGGGGAACATCCTTTGGTACGAAGGTTGATGAAAGGCATCAGGCTTTCTTCTCCTCCCCTTCCAAAGTATAAATATTTTTGGGATGTGAACGTCATGTTAAAATTTTTTCTTTCCTGGCCGGAAAATGATTTACTGACAATGAAACAGTTAACAGCGAAATTAACTTCTCTTTTGTGTCTAATCTCATGCAAACGGGTCTCGGATGTGAAAGCATTGGATATCTCGGGGCAATCCTTTTTGCCTGATGGGATTTCCTTTACTCTTAAGAGACGCACGAAAACGAATTTGGATTCAGTCTTTTATCCATCTTTTGTGAATCATCCAAAACTTTGCGTGGTCAAATGTATTTCAGCCTATCAAAATAGAACAGCGGCATATAGACAACATGATCAATTGATTTTATCAATTAGAAAACCATACAGACCAGCATCTGCGCCCACCATGGCTAGGTGGATAAAATGGATATTACATTTATCTGGTATCGATACAGAGAAATTTGGTGCACATTCTTTAAGAGGTGCAATGGCGTCTAAACAACACCAGGTGGGGGTGTCATTAACAGACATTATACATTGTGCCGATTGGTCCTCGGACTCAGTATTTAAACAATTCTATTGTAAACCAATAGATCATGCAGCTGCAACAGTTATTAACATGCTTTAAACATGCATAATACAAAGCCTCCGTGCCCTTGCCATAAAATAGTGATTTTATATACATTCGTATTAATAAAATCGAGATTTTAGGTGTCAAGGAGATCACGTGGGCAGCGGAACATGGTGGTCGCCTGAAGTACTGCTCCCGCATCCCAGCACTATCATCCGTCATAATCCGACCATATACCGAATGGTAGTGGGTTCTTCATGTAACCATTCGCAAGAGTATGCAACTCTGCCGAGGACGTGATGCCTAAAAACCAAAAAAAGATTCTGGAATTTACTAAAACATCGAAACTTCGGCCACCCCCGAGACAGCCGGCGGAGACAGAGGAGAGAACCCCGGAGCAACTACCGGCGATTCCCAATCAGCGGCAAATGGAGATTTTAGAAGAAATCAAATCAATGCGGGCAGAATTAAATACCAAAATAGACGCCCTGGACATTAAATTCAATTTGATGCAAACGAGATTGGACAGGGTGGCAGAGACGTTGAAGGACACAGAAGCCCGAGTCACCGCGGTAGAAGCCAGTGTGCACCCGATGGAGAGCCAAGTACGAGATCTACAGACTGCGCTACGTGACACCCAGCTAAAAGTACAAGATCAGGAGGGGAGAAGTCGCAGGAATAACGTACGTGTGATCGGCCTTCCGGAGGGTGCCGAGACCTCTCCGATGGAGCCCTTCATGGAAGCATTGCTGAAAGAGTTATTCCCCACTGCACCCTTCTCCCCAATATATGTGATAGAAAGAGCGCATCGCGCGTTGGCCAGGCGCCCTCCTCCAGGGGCTGCCCCTCGTGCGGTGATAGTGCGCTTTCTCAACTACAGGGACCGCGATGTGGTTCTCAGAGCGGCAAGAGAGGAGGGGGACACGCGATATCAAGGTACCAGAATAAGCTTCTACCAAGATTTTACGCTGGAGGTACAGACCGCGCGACGCACGTTTCTGGAGGCTAAAGCGATTCTACGAGAGAAGAAAATAATCTACGCGATGCTATTTCCCAGCAAATTGCGAGTGGTGAACAAAGGTAAAACTTTATTTTTCACGGACCCTGCAGCTGCGTTGGAATTTGCGCGCTCTGCTTCAAGAGACAATCTGCCGAACACACAAGAAATCCGACCGCTCGATGAAGGACTCGGGGGTGCTGAAGGTGAAAACTGAAAAAAAAAAACAATGTACAAGACCTACTGCCACGAAAGGTATTTGAAACAGTGCATGTAAAATAAGGAGTGGATGTCAATGATTATGTACTATACAACATGGCTAAAACCTAAAATGGTGGAGTACTACTTGCCCCATGTGAGACGTGGTATGGCCGGGAACGGGGGCGTCTCCCTATTGAAAAACGCGCTATGAATAAGAAACTGGGATGCCCCCCTCCGGGGTAATTAACTATACAGTTGGGCTAATCCAAACACAGGAGAGGACGCCACCTACAGGGCAGACAGTGTGAGCATGGTGAATAGGCTGTCGTCCCTACAGTGCCTGCATGTGGAAAACGTCTATGGATATTAATGGGAGAAAAAGACAGGTACCGGACACGCGCATAAAACATTGATAATCCCGGCGAGTTAACATGCAAGAGTAATTTCATATTCCGGCAAACGAAAGAACACACAGATGAGGAACCCAGCATACTATGGAACACTAAACGCTTATTGACAATAAGTGCTGGTATGATGGGGGGGGTCTTTTGCAGCGGCGGCTATACTTGGTGTAGCTGCGGCTCCGACCGCTACGTGGTCTCTACAGTAATGTATTGTTTGTTTACAGTTATATGGGGTGACGCGCTGCATATCTAGCTGTTATGAGTGCGGGGTGTCATTGCTATATCGTTAGGGTCTGGCTGATAGTTGGGGTTTCAGCTAGGGGTGGGATGTCTCCTGTGATAGTCTTCTCAAAACAAAGATGTTGGTCAAACAATGGTCTGGTTATGTTTCCTAGGAATGAACTTGCATTGGTAAATACGTAAGGATGGCGGGAAAACTTAAGGTCCTAACCTGGAATATAAGAGGGCTGTTGCAATTCGCTAAAATCCGAAAAGTACTGGCCCTTAGTACTAAACATCACGCTGATATATTACTATTACAAGAAACACACTGGGCACAATCTGGGCTGGTCTCTCTTATGACCCACTGGGCTGACCATGTATTCCACGCTGCATTTACACAGGGTTCAAGAGGGGTCCTAATTGCGATTAGAAAGGGCATTGCATTTAAACTCCAGCGCGTAATATTGGATCCACAAGGGCGATATGTACTTGTAAGTGGGGAACTGCAGAATAAACCAGTCTTACTTGGTTCGATATATGCGCCTAACTCAGATGATCCACAGTTTGTAACTATGATATTCCAAAAATGTGCAGGGTTTGTGGATATTCCATGGATTCTTGGGGGGGACTGGAACACTATACTGGACTGGAATCAAGACCGGTCAAAACCTAGTACACGCCCAGTAACACAAACATCCAGGAGGTTAAATACTATGATCACACAATATGATATGGTGGATAGTTGGAGACACATGCATACAACAGACAGGCAATATACTCACTATTCCTCCCCTTATGATCTATACACTAGATTAGACATGATCCTTTTATCAAGGCGATTAATTGGCAATGTCATATTCACAGATATACACCCGAGAGTTTTATCGGACCATAGCCCAATGGAATGTACATTACAATGGTCGCAAGACCCGCCAAGGGCATCCACATGGCGGTTAAAAAGTGACGCGCTACTTGACCCGGTGTTCCAAGAAGCCTTAGCAAATCATTTGATAATCTTCAGGGACGCTCATGTCGGGGACACAACTAATGCCCTTACGAAATGGGTGGCGCTGAAAGCCTATATAAGGGGTATAGCAATGTCTCAAGAATTCCTACAATTAAAACTAACCAGAGCGGAGATGGTACAGATAGAGCAGCGATTGCAAAAGCTTGAAAGATCACACACACTGTCCCACAACATGGGTGAGCTGGCGCAAATCCGTAAGCTCACATCAGACTACAACCAAGCGGCAAATAAAGAGCTAAAATATATGTCACATTTCTCCACTGCCAGAAGATACGCCTTTGGTGACAGACCAGGGCAACCACTAGCTAGATTATTACAGCGGGAGAACGGCCAAAAGCCCATTGATATGTTGCATGATGAAACAGGGAACAAGGTAACACAAACTGAACAAATTGTAGATCTTTTTTGTAACTTCTATACTAAACTATATTCTAGTACCACAACGGTTACCCAACCAGAAGCTCAAGCTTATATATCCAACACGGCGCTGACACAATTGCCTAGGGACAGAGCAGCCACACTAGAGATGCCTATAGATATAGAAGAAATTCGTCAAGCAATTGCAGACTTAGCAAGCGGTAAAGCCCCGGGCCCCGACGGCCTAGGCATCGAATTTTACAAACAATACTCCTCTCTGTTGATACCATATCTAAAAGAGGTATTTGACAAGGCGCTTGAAAACGGGAAGTTTCCGGCTGAAATGATGGAAGCCCGAATAGTTTGTTTTCTGAAACCTGACAAATCACCTTTGGACTGTGGGTCGTATAGGCCCATCTCCCTTACTAATTGCGACGTTAAAATATACGCAAAAATACTTGCCAATCGACTCCTGCCAAGCTTAAAACTCTTAGTACATCCAGACCAGTCTGGGTTCGTTCCCACAAGAAATACCATGCATAATATTAGGAGGCTAATGCTGATAAAAGCGGCTACGCCAACTGACACGAAGGCTGCGGTGGTAGCACTGGATATCGAGAAGGCCTTCGATTCTGTCGAATGGCCATATCTCTTTGCGGTGTTGACAGCCTTCGGATGCGGGACAGGGGTCTGCAATATGATCAGGATATTATATGCTAAACCTTCGGCAAGAGTAGCCATAAATGGGATCTTGTCCCAAAGCTTTGATATACAGAGGGGTACGCGCCAGGGCTGCCCCCTATCGCCGTTGCTTTTTACACTCGCAATGGAAATCCTAGCAGTCAACCTTCGTACATCTCTATTTGGGATGGGGATGCGAGCGTGGGGACAGGACAACATTGTTTCACTTTATGCAGATGACACCCTCCTCTACCTTGGGGCCCCCGATGTAGCCCTTCCAATAGCAATGACGATTTTCAATGAGTTTGGGCAGATTTCGGGGCTTAAAATTAACTGGTCCAAATCTACTATATTCCCATTAGGAACCGAGACCTTTTGTACAGACAACACATATGGGCTGGGGGTGGAGAGAAGAAGACTAAAATACCTTGGAGTCTATATCTCAAACGACCCAGACGATATGATCAAGGCCAACTATATCGAACCTTTGCAAACTCTTCGAAGTAAAATTGATAAATGGATAGATCTACCACTAAACTTAGCAGGTAGAACAGCGATCATGCAGATGGTAATATTGCCAAAACTGCTCTATGTGTACTCTACTCTTCCGCTAGATCCAGGCAGACAATACTTTCAAGAAACCAAACGACTAACATCCAAATTGATATGGGGGGGCAAACATCCACGTATTGCATATGCCACTACCACAAGACACTACACAGCAGGAGGGATACAAGTGCCAAATATGCTTAATTATTATTACGCGGCGCAAGTACAACATATTGGTGTGTACACTGAGGAGGAGTGTCCCACTAACGATCTCCGCCTTCAGATGGAGCGTCACAGGTACGTCCCCTTTGATACAGGAGGTATGGTGGTAAACCCGGATACAATCCCTACAAAGACACCAGACCCAGTATCCCATACCTTGCATATATGGAAGAAACTAGTGGTTGCCTTTGAGATGGGTCGTCCCTATTCCTCGCTAATACCTATACACTGGGTGAGAGGTTTTCAACGATCTCTCACTAACTCTGACAGGGAACACTGGAAGGAGGGCGGGCTGACTGTACTAGGGGACCTCTTTGAAAATAATCAATTGCATAGCATCACTGATCTACAGGCACGTATTCCTAGGTCTACAGCAAATATACTGAAAATATTACAACTAAGGGCCAGTATACGACGAAGGTGGGATGACATCCCAGTAGAACCCATTCAAAATGAATTATTACATCAAATTCTACTAACGAAAGGATGGAGACACCAGATTGCTAGGATATATAACACCTTACAGACAAAAGCTGAAACACAACCTCTACGACTAAAGGGAATATGGGAGGAAGACCTAGAGGTAAATATGTCAGAAGAACAATGGGAAACAATGTGCATACATACCAAGGAGGTTGCCCGCAATGCACGACTTCGCATGATCCAATATAGATTTTTTACACGTAGTTATTTAACGCCATCTATCCTACAGCATTTTTTACCAGACACCGCATTGCAATGCCCGGGATGTCATTCCCAAAATTGCTCCTTTTTACATCTAGCGTGGGGGTGCGCAGCTACCAACCTATTTTGGGACAAAGTATGCGCGGAGATTAGCCAGATACTCGAAATAGAGATTCCAAATAATCCCACTCTTATATTTCTAATCCAATTCCCCAAATTAAACCCAGAAGACAGGAAATTCCTTAGTTTAGCCCTTGTCTTAGCCAAAAAAGTAATTGCCCTACGATGGATGCGTGCGATACCACCATGCTTGTCGACATGGAGAGGCCTGATGGCACGATGTAACGAGAATGAAGAAGTGGTACGCCAAATAGCACACCCAAAGCAAATACCTCGCGATTTTTGGGGGAAATATAGATTGTTCCTAACCCGATGTCAAGAACAAAGAAGACAAAGAGAGGAGCCGGGTGATAGTGATTGAGCGAAAACTAACACTCTACAACACATAACCAAGTAACTAGGGAACTATGGCTAAGAAGATAGTTCATGGGAGGACAGGATGGGAGACACAGGGGAAAGGGGTAGGGGGGTTTATTGTTGTTTAAGTTTAATTGTACTTGTATGAGCTTGTGTAACAAAGACAAAATGTATGAAATGGTGGTTGTCATACTATCGTGCAGACCATAACAACCGACCAGGCCGAACCATGTGTAACTTTTTTAATGATCTTTATATAACACTTCGTCATTTCCATGTTATATTCGAGATGCATGGCTACCATTTGGTTATGAACTACCATTTGCTCTTACCTGATAAGATGTCTGTACGTGTTGAGTATATTGCATATTTTAATAAACAAATTATACAAAAAAGGCTGGACTTGATCCAGCAGATGGGAACAACTTCAGAGGACTAACCAAAAGTCGGCTCATCCCAAAGATTTCGGAGAAGATCGTCGCCTCCCAATTCAATACACATATCGAAAAGAACTCCTGCTTAGACCCTTACCAAGCCGGCTTCCGGGCCAAACATAGCACAGAATCCATCCTGGTGGGTCTATGTGACGAGCTCAAGACTCAGGTAGACTGTGAAGGAATTGCAGCTCTGATTCTTCTGGATCTCTCAGCCGCCTTCGACACGGTAGACCACCAGATTCTTCTCAGCAGACTAGACAAAGTTGGCATCACAGACAGTGCTAAAAACTGGGTAGCATCCTTCCTGAAAGGCAGATCTCTGCAGGTGTCAACAGCCAATCACTCCTCCACTCCTTTCCAAACCAGATTTGGAGTACCTCAGGGGTCCCCTTTATCACCCCTTCTTTTCAACATTTACCTCACACCACTTCTAAAAATCATCCACAGTTATGGTCTGACATGCTTCAACTACGCGGATGATACCCAAATGATCTACAAAATCCGGAGCACAGCCTCAGCATCCGCACATGACCTTGAAGGATGCATGCTGGAAGTAGCCAGATGGATGACCAGCAACCATCTCCTCATCAATCCGGGAAAGACAGAATTACTCATCTGCTCTGCGGGCAAACCACATCACTGGGACTTCCCATGGCCCCGGATGCTAGGGGATAGACCCAATAGTTCAGAAGTCGTAAAGAGCCTGGGGTACCACATCAATCAAAGACTTAACCCCAGGGACCACGTCAAAGCAGTCTCCAAGACCTGCTTCTCACTAATGAGGAACCTAAGAAGGATTCTCCCTTACCTACGCTTCCCCCAACAGGTTACTGCAGTAATGGCTCTGATTCTATCCAGAATAGACTACGCGAATGCTCTTCTAGCAGGTGGACCGCAAGACTGCATAGATATACTACAACGCACTCAGAATGCAGCAGCCAGACTGCTCACCAAAGTCAAACCCTGGGATCACATCACCCCTAGCCTCATTTCACTCAGATGGCTCCCGGTCAGCAGAAGGGTCACTTTCAAGATACTCTGCCTAACATTCCAAGCTTACCACAAAACAGGACCTGCCTTTCTGAATAAAGCTGTGACCAAGAAAACACTGACAAGAGACCTCAGAAACTCAGGGGACAAACTCCTGGACATCCCCAAAATGAAAACCAAAAGGATGGGAGAAGCCACCTTCGCATTCCAAGGACCATCGCTTTGGAATGCCCTCCCCAACCACATCCGAAACATTGAAGAATTCTCAGCTTTCAAAAAAGCACTCAAAAACTGGCTCTTTATTAGCTTCGAAGACGACAACCTAACAACATGAAGTAGGGAATCTCCTGAACTGACACTAACCCAAAATGAAAACAAATGGCAGGGAGTAACCACCTTCACGTAACAAGGAACAGCAAGTTGGATTGCCCTCCCCTACCACGTCCGAAACATTGAAAAATCCCCAGCTTCAAAAGCACTCAAAACTGGCTCCTATCTATCATGAAATAGGGATCCTTTTGAACTGACACTTACCTCTCTGAGCCCTCGCTAACAAATTCTATCCTCCATTAAGAATCATTACTCTAGACATACAGAACTCAGCTAACTCATCATACACAACTAGACATACAGAGATTGACTGACTGTATTATGATTTATATCTGCAGATGTATAAAGAGATTAACTGTACTATGATTCATAACTGCATATGTATATTAAAAGTCATGAGTTAATTGCTATAAACGTATATTAGTGCCTCGTACATCCACAGCATCTACTGCATTATTCCCTGACAGGTTTTTCATTCCATAGGTGCAAAGGTTCCGAGATGAAGAGCAGCCCCAACAAGTGGCTTTTTGCTGCAAGGGGGCTATACAAATACCACGTAACATAACATAACATACAATACAATACAATACAATATTGATTTATAGTGCGACTCGCCCATGGGCCTTAGCACACCACCAAGCAACAGAACCAAATCGGGAATCAAGCCAGGTCAAGGGGAGCAGAGGTCAGAACAGGGTGACCTGAGTCCGCACTCAGGTCACCTCCTCAAAGAGGATGGTTTTCAGGGTTTTACGGAACAACTCCAGAGATTTCACATCTCTGAGTTCCTTCGGGAGCTTATTCCAGTTAGCAGCCGCCTGTATGGCAAAGGAACGGCCACCGAAGGTTACCAGCCTGAAACGTGGCGAGACAATTCTCAGGTCACATGAAGATCTTAGCAGTCTACCAGGCCGTCGTATCTTAATCTCATTCGTCAAGTATTCAGGAGCATTCCCATAGATACATTTGTGTGACACAATTGCCATTTTGTGTTGAATTCTCTGCCGAACAGGCAGCCAATAGAGCCCTCTTCTGGCAGATGAAACATGTTCCTGGTGGGCCGTACCAGTGACCGCCCTTACTGCATTATTTTTAGCTACCTGCAGGCAGTGAATAACACCAGAGTGCGCTCCAGCCAATAGACCATTGTAGTAGTCCAGCCCGAGTTAACCAGGGCCCCGGCCACTCTGGCTAGAGTACTCCGTGATAAGTAAACTTTAATCTGTTGCAAGAGCTTAGTAACATAGGCACAGGCAGCCTTAATTTTCGAAACATGATATTTCATGGACAAATGGGCATCCAGATGGACCCCCAGTGTTTTTACTACTGAGGCCACTGGGATGGAACAACCATCAATCAGGAAGGTGTCAAAATCGGTAGGAAGAGTGGCTAATTTCTGCCTTGTGCCTAAAATCATGATCTCTGTTTTGCCACTATTTAAAACCAATCTGTTAAAAACCATCCAATCCTATATTAATTTAAAAATCCTATTAATATTCAGTACATCCTTTGCATAGTCCCCAGACAGAGGCAAGTATATCTGCGAATCATCGACAGATATACCCACTCCCTCCTGGTCGAGTAGGTCGAATAATGGGCAGGTGAACATGTTATAGAGCATAGGAGATAAACATGAACCCTACGGTAAACCACGAACCAGGAGGGTGGGATCTGCCACAACTGCCCCTAAGCAGACCCTTGCCATTCTATCTGACAAAAAAGACCTAATCCACTCCGCTGCTCCGTTTGAAAAGGCAAAGCTTGTCCTAAGGCGGTCCACTAACAAGTCATGGTTAACTAAGTCAAAAGCCGCACTTAGGTGAAGTAGGAGCATCAGGACTGGACTACCTGCATCGATGATCTTGGTCAGGTTGTTCTTAAGGTCAATGAGGGCAGTTTCAGTCCCGAATTTTTGTCTGAAGCCCGATTGTCTGGGGTTCAATAAATGAAGCGAGCCGAGGAATTCCTGGACTTGCATATATGCCAGTTTATCCAGTATCGTGAGTATAAAGGAGACATTGGTAATCGGCCTGTAATTCAGAGGATTCTCAGGATCCAGGCCTGCCTTCTTTAGCAATGGAGTGATCCATGATTCTTTTAATATTGTTGGAACAACTGACGTGGCAAAGGATATATTTACCAATTTTGTGAGTATAGGGGGCAAAGCACCTGGGGCTTTCTGGATAAGATCAGCTGTGCATATGTCCCCTTTGTATGATGTTGGCCTCATCTATTGTACAGTTTTGATAAGTTCCTCCATGGACACTTCCCTAAAATAGAATTGTGTGTCCGTTGAATATCTTGAATTAGCCATTGTAATCATGGTCTGGCTGTCCGCTGAGAAAGGCTAGCTAGTTTAGCTTCTACCGTATTAACATGTTTTTCCACTTTGGTGAAAATAGCATTTTGAATGGTTTGGTACCATTCCTTTGTTGGAGGAGCCCCCCCAGTTACAAACTCCTTGCCTTCAAGTTCCTTAATTATCTTAAACAACTCCCTGGAGTCAGACTGGGCATTGCAGATTCTGGTATTGAAATAATCCGCATTTGCTAAGATAATTCTCTTTTTTGTATTCCTTTGCTGCCAGTGTGTAGGCTGTCTTTGATTCCACGCAGGGCGTACGTCTCCACAGAGCTTCAGCCCTGCGTTTTAATGATCTTGCTGCAATTAGTTCATCAGTGAACCATCCTTTATCACAGGTTTCTACTTTCACAACTGTTAGTTTTTCCGGGGCTAGCACATCAGTGTTCCTATTCAGAAGGCCCTTAATGAGGCTGCCAATGAGTTTACATCAGTAGCCTGCGTGCATCTTTCCAAGGGCACCTCAATTAAGCTTATAAATTGGCCAGTTGAGATGTTGTTAATTCTTTGTCTTGGAAGAATGATTCTTAGCGTGAAGACAGTCAGCCTGTGTGTGTGTGTGTGTGATTTCTTTTTTTTTGCCAGCTAGGGGCCAAATGGACCCCTAGGCTGGGCTGTATGAGTGAGTAGCATAGGGTTTAGGGTGTT
>JAUCNN010442239.1:0-16807 GCA_032353935.1 Desmognathus planiceps | reverse complement strand
GTCAGAATACCAGCAAACCAGCAGAACCAAAGCAGAGTACCAATCAGGGCAGAAGCAGGAGCAGAGTCAGGGCAAGCCAGGGTCAGCAACAAACAGGAATCCAGCAAACAGCAGCTCAGCAAAGGAAACAGGCACGAAGTCCGGGCGTTGAACTCAAGCAATGAGCATGACTCAGCAACCAGCTTATATACAGAGAGGCTCATGGGAAGCAAAGGCAGACTCTCAGTAGAAACAAGAAACTGACATAGGACTAGCTGTTCCAATAGCAAGGCTTGGTAGAATGGACGGCCATTTTAACCTAGTCAAAGGCATAATGCAAGGCAATGGAAAACAATACGCAGTGCTGGACGAGAGACCATCAATAGAAGCGAACAAGGGGAACCGACCTGAAACCAGGCTACCTTCAGCGTGAGACAAGTTTGCGGGAATATCTAGCAGCACGGAGTCTCAGGGGTGCCAGAAGGGAGCGAATCCTAACACTCACTTGACCCAACAGTTCCTTGGAAAAGTCTTTATTAGGCTTTAGCGAAATTGTTCAGCCTGACTCTCTTGGGCCACCATATTCTTGGAGCAGTAGCTGAATTATCACCTTTGTTTCTGAGTTGCCTCTTCTGGCGTCAGTTGAATTGTTTACCGGGACTCTCTTGGGCCTCCTCTTCTTTGAGGCCTTTGGATGTGTCCGTTTTTTTGGGACTTTTATCCCATACAGAGTATAGGATAACAGTGGCAACAGAGTTAGCTGTTGTTTGCTCACTATGGCTTTTCCCATACACGTCCTCCAGGTGCAGTAGTGTCTTTCCACAATCAGGAAGTCTCTGCTCCTTTCCAACGCAATTCCAGACAGAGTCCTTGAGCTGTCGCTTATGCAGTGGATCTTGGGATTGGTGGTCCACCAATAAATTGACCAGTTCCAGGCACATTCTTCCCTCCTCCAGCGCATCAGTTATTATTTGCCAGGCTAATTCCTTAACTCTCTGCATTAACTTCGCCTTCCAAATACCATCATCTATGTCCTTGCATTACCGCTCTATGAGGCCACCGGGCACCACAAGATTTATCTTCTTTAAAACAGTCCAAAATTGGTCTGCCGCAGTAAAGAGGTTTTAGCAGGGAATATTATTTTTCTTGGAAAAAGTTGTGGGGACACGGTGTAGAATTGATGTTTTATGTGACAATCCATCACAGTACTGCAAAAAGATGGCCAATGTTTTAAGATGATCAAATAAAATGCTAAACTCATATCTGGAGTACAACACAGACATTTTCACCATATATTTGCTTAATCACCTAATTAAATTAATTGTTGGAACAGATGTTTTAAATGTATATAAAGTTGATTGCAATAAACAACTTATTATATATTACATTAATCTAGGAAATTATAAACTTAACCTTGCACAATGTACAGAATTTAAATATTTATCCAATTCAAATATTTCTGCATGATTATTTTTAAATCATAGAAAAAACCTTAAGGGGGATACCTGCTTAAAATCAAAGGGCCCGATTTACAAAACAGTTACATTTGTGTATACATTGGTTGCCTCCTATTGACTTCAATGGAAAACAACAAACGTATACACAAACGTAACTGTTTCCTAAATTGGAATAGATTTTTTTTCTCTGCAGATTAAATGTAAACAAAAAAGCTTTATTTGTAGAAATCGTTCATTACCAATTCCATAACCACATACAGACTCAGTGTCTGAAGAGCTACTACGTGATTTCAATTTATTCTTTAAAGGAAATAAATTAAACTCATACCATGTAAGAAGATACCTAGATTTCCTTTTAAACCCTTATAATATTCAGAGCAATCAACGGACTGTGAGGTCACGTAGTTTCCGCAGCAAAAATGTGAAATTGAGTCTTTTAAACTAATGTATCATGACTCCCTTATCATTAAATAAATAACTGACTTTTTCTAATCTGTTTCTCTTATCGCCTTTCAAACATCAAGGCAAATCCAACCAAGAAAGCAGCATAAATCATCAGCAATGATGGATCTGAACAGTCAATATACGGATTTGTCCGTTGCAAGATATTACCATTAAATCAATAAGGGTAAACATAACTTTACTAGAGTCTGTTTGCTAAATCTAAGAGTTACTAAAAAAATATAACCTGCCCTGCATTAAAAAAACAGAAGATGTTTTAGTGTATCATTAAAATCCCCTAAACAAAAGTTCTTCCCTTCTCCCACTTGTTTTTGGGATTCGCTAACCTCCACATTTCCTCCTTCTGAGGCATTTGCTACCTCCAATGTATTCCCCTGTAGCACTCACTTTAAAGGGACCCAATCCCACGGGGAAAAGGTGCAGGTTCTTAAGGTAAATTTCCAGCATTGATCATAAACAGCATCACTCAGACGTATCCACTAGCTTCCCGGTACTACAGGGGATGATGTAAGACCCCATCTGGATCACTTTTACCCTAAAAATATGCAATATTCCAAGAACCTCTGGATTCATGCACCTTAACCTTGATGCATCAGATGCACCAATGAGGAAATTGGAAACCAGAACATTTTGCATGGGATTTTTAATTGGCCCAATGTATGCCAATGGTACCCATTTAGTATTTAATTATCTTGACAAATAGGTACCTTATGAATCAGTGATATCCAACAAATATGTACTTAATATGCATAAGACACCAAGGTTAATGCCTTAGTCTTCAATTAGATTTCCTTCCTTCCCCTAGTACTTCCTGTGACTGCTCCCCCTTCGCTTTGTACTTCCTTTCCCCTCACTCGATATCTTACCCTTATTCCTTTTGTCTTCCAGGTGCTGACCATCTGCATTCACCACATTTACCCCGTAACAGCGTCTCTGTACGCAGGTAAGTACATTTCCCAGGCAAAATGAGAATAAGAAATAACTTTTTTTGAGCTGTGAAATCATTTCATAAAAGTTTTGTCAACAAGCACTTCTCAATACATTGACAAATTTACTTCACAATTAACACAACGTATAATTGTGTCAATTTAGACCACCAAAAATGTATCAAACCCACCTACTTCAAAAAATGTCCAATGTTTTAAGATAAACAAATATTTTAAAACGCTCATTTGATACCTTCAGCGCAACCCAGTAATTTTCCCCCAAATATATGCTTAATCAGCTAAATAATTAATTATTGGGACAGATATTTTAAATGTATATCAAGTTGATGCCAATAAAGGTTTTGTATAATCACAAATCTTATACAACTTATTAAGTTTTATATATATATATATATATATATATATATATATATATATAAGCGCAGGGCTCTCGGAACACCACGGCTGACAGAAATAAAAGCCGGTCCATATATATATATTTATCTAGGTAATTTTAAACTTAAGCTTGGACAATGTTCAAGAAGGGCAGAAAGAGAAATACATTTTGTTTCTCTGCAGGTTAAAATGCAGCCAAAAAAGCATATGCAAAAAAACCTTGTTTTTACCATTTCCACAACTACATAAAGACACAGTGGCTAAGATCTACTATATGATGTCAATGTATCCTTTAAAGGGAATAAATTCAACTTAAACCAAGTAAGAAGGTACCTAGATTTCCTTTTAAACTTTTTAAATACAGAGCAATCTAGGGGTTGTCAGGCCACAAAACCTCTGCAGCAAGAACTTGAAATTGGGTCATTAAAAGTAGTGTATCATGACTTCATTGTCTTTAATCAAATAACTGACTTTTTCTAATCTGTTTCTCATATTGCCTCTCATGTAGCAAGGCAAATGTCACTAGGGGCAAGCTCAGGCGAGTATTTTACCAAGAGATTTCTGTTCACTCACCTGTGCATGCGCCAGAAATGTGAAGTTGGACCGGAGATAGTGACGGGGTTGGCCGCCAGAGTTTCCGGGTGTCTACCCAGAACGGGGGCGGCCGACGCCGCCGGGAGTGGAGGGACGGTAGATCTCGGTGTCTTTCTGGGTGTGGAAGTCGAGTGTTCCGTTGTTGCAATGGGTTCTGGACGCAGGGATCAGGAGCTGAAAGACATGAGGGTGCTTTCAGTACCTTTTCTTATTCTGATATCTGTAGCTCCTACCAGCTGCCCCCTACCCCCTTCAGTTTGGTTCCTCACCTTGGGGTCGGCGGCGCCGGGCTGAACAGGATGGTGACGGGCTGGGGTTGGGTGTGTCTCGAGGTTTGCTTGCTTCTGATCCCAGGTTTGCCCCTGATCTGCAGGGCTGCAGGTTTTCAGCTGGCGAGGTACTCCGGGTCAGTGTTCTACTCTGGGGCGGCTCCTGCGAGGAAGAGCGCACGGGCACGAGGCAGTCACTGGGGTTTGGGGTCTCCCAGGGGCTCTTGTGTTTCAGAGTCTTCGGCCCCCGGGGAGTGATTGGCAGTCTCCGGTATGCTCCCGCACCGCGCCCCCGTTGCGGTCTGGGAAGGTGGAAGCGTGGGTATGCACTCGCGTGCGCGCGCACCCACCAGGCAGCTCAGTGCCCCCGGGGTACCGTTGGAGTGGACGGCGGGGCTGGCGGGTGTCGCGCGACGGAACTGAAGGCAAAACACAGACGGCAACCCGAGGCCCCAAAAAGGGGGCAAGCTAGCTCAAGAAGGGCAGCGGCGGCTCAGCGGGCCACGGGGTGACCGAGGTACCTGATCTGACAGTGTCTGAGGTCCTTGGATAAATGGCAGTTGGTCTCCTGGGAAGAGCTACACGAATCTCCGTCCTGCCATCAAGGAGAGCAGGTGCCAAAGCGCCGTTGGTGGCTCCAGAACGTCCTCCTGAGAGTTCCACCTGCAGGTACGGTGCCCCAGGCTGGTCAAATGAGTTATCAGCAGTTCTATTCTATGACTCGTGTCGCAGTCCTGTAATTTCTATAGGTTACTCTAACTAACTATAGAACTATATTACACTAACTATATTTCTATAGGTTACTCTAACTAACTATAGAACTATATTACACTAACTATACTCTATGTACACTATGTACATACATTACACTAACTATACTCTATGTACACTATGTAAATACCGGTTTGCGTGCTAGGTGTGTGACAGCAAAGGCTACCACATAATAATCATAATTAATCAGAAATGTATTTGAAAATTCAATATTTACAGGCTTGCCCATTGCAGGGTATTAGCGTACAAATTAATGAAGGGTACCTTTACTAGAATCTGTTTAGTAAATCAAAGCCTTGTAAAGAAAATGTAACCGGCACAATGTTAAAAAAGCAGAATTATCTTCAGCCTCTTGTGAAACTCATCTAAACAAAGGTGGAGCAGGTAAAAGCTACCCTTCCTCCTAGTTGGTTTTGGCATTTGCTAACCGCCAAATGCAATTACTCTGTTGGGTTTCTTACTTCAGAACTCACTCACCATAAAATTAATAAACCCCTTAGAAAATACAGTAACAATATTATCTTGGAAAGCTGAGATCTTGTGCAATAACATAACGATTTCCTGGCGGTAAAGAGTTCATCGTGCAGTTTCGTCATTGTAACAGGCAGTATGAGTGTTTCATCGAACTGTATGCTTGAGTTCCATAGAGTTTTCTCGTCGTAAGGGAACCACACTTTTTGAAAATACTCATTTGTAATCATGAATACAAAAAGGGGATCTAATAGAATCAAAGCAAGACTGCAAGACTGAACGACACAAAACAAATAGGGTCAGATACGTAGCACTGCAAACACGGCTATGAAAGCTAAACAGGTATTCCCCTATAGCACTCACCTTAACCACAGGACCCGCCCACAGTGTATCATGCTCAATCAAAGATAAGTGTTAATAATCTGAACATGGTTCATGAAACAAATAAGACAAGATTAGTTTAAACCAGGAAATAGTGTGAACATGAAATACCATGGTAACAAAGACATGACAAGTTTAATTCAGAATAATGTCGGACATGAACCAGTCAAGGCATGATAGAAAGGCATGAAGACAGGTAAAGATTTGGAGGCATAGAGAATAAGCGCAGTTCCTCAAGGTAGACTTCTAGCATTCATCAACCACAGAGTCCACAGGGTACCTTATATATCCGTGTCTTACTTCATGTATCTGTGACAATAAGACTCACAGTCAAAAGACTATCAGGGTTATTATCAGTTTTGCTTTGAGAAGAAAAATGCATAAAAAAATGCATATATGCATTTTTTTACGCATTTTTTCCTCAAAGCAAGATTGTAGGCTGTGCGCATGAAAATGCGCACAGCCCATGGAAAAAACACATGGAGATTCCGGAAGAATCTCTGTGTGTTTTTTGGCATAGGGCACGCATGATTATGGGTTTCCCCCAGGCATCACAAATGCATGCAATCATGCGTGCCATACGCAAAAAAGTAAAGTTGGACCCTACGATCTGTAGGGACCAACTTTACTTTCCATTTTGTGAATGGGGCCCATAGAGCCCATTCACAAAATGTAAAACGGTTCATTCATGACGCACAAGCATTATGAATGAAAAGTTTTGTGAATGAAATCTTTTTACAAAGATTTCATTCACAACGCAAATGCAGAAGACTAGTGGTATTGCCAATGCTAGTCTTCTCCGTTTGCTTTTTCACAGATCCTATGCATATTTTATGCGTAGGATCTGTGCCATACGCATGAAAAATGCATATGCAGAGTTTTACGCACGTTTTTGCGCATAGAACTCTGCATACCCATTTTTCAACTCATAATCTTACGGAAGCCTTCATGAGATTTATGAATATACGTGCACTTCGCAAATGCGGAGTGCACACATTTTTTTGATGCAGCTGTGGCATATGAGCATAAGCAGTGGACATTTGAATGGCCACGTTTTACAAAATCACTTAGAAGTAAATTAACAGTGCTACAGAGCAAGATGTATTACCCTGTCTGATCCCTTTCATCCTAATAATGTGCAGCATGGCCACAACCTATAGACTTGCATATCTTAATCAGTTGGTACCCTTGAAATCAGTGAAAGAGAATAAAGGTGTCCTTAATGTAGACAAGAGACCAAGGCTAATACCTTGGTCTTCCATTAGATATACTTCTTTCTTTAGTACTTTCGGTGACTGTTTCTCCCCTTCACCTTATACTTTCTTTCTCCTCGATTTCTAACCCTTATTCTTTTTTGTCTTCCAGGAGCTGAACAGCTGCAGTCACCACACCTACCAACGACAGCGTCTTTGGACGCAGGTAAGTGCATGTCCCTCACAGAATCAGAATAAGAAATAGTAAGACCACAACATCTACTACTATGAGGAGTAGGTGTTGTATCAAACTGTCGGTGTGAGCCTTATGGGTGGCCTCATTTTTGGAAGGGACCTATACTTTTAGATTACAATCATAAGCCTCTGCCATCTTAACCAAAATGTGAGAGGTAGTGGAACCAAGTACTCTCATAGGACTGAACTTGTAAAGACACAAAACAAATCTGGCCAGATAACAAGCAAGGCTAACAGAACAGAGATAAGAAAACTAAGCAGGTATTCCTCTGAAGCACTCACATTAGCTAGAGATACCATAGCATACCTGGCTCAGTTAAAGATAAGCATGATTAATTTGAACACAGTTCAAGAAACAAATAAGACAACATGAGATAAACAGTCAGTCATAGGTAGCCGTTTACCTTACCGGTGCCACAGGGGAAAATCTAAGTCCTGCCTAGATCTTTGCCTTGCTAATAATGTGCAGCATTCCTTCAAGCTCAAGACTCGCATACCTACTGTAGATTAGCTGGACATATGGATACAGGTAAGTGCATCGATATGCACTTACCTGTATGAATAGTATGTACTAGTATGTATTTATCCTTATGAATAGTGTACATTAAAGTCCAACCAATGTGCCCCTAATGTGGACAAGGCACCAAAGTTAAATCCTTAGCCTCCCCTTAGATCTACTTCTTTTCCCTAGTACTTAACTAGGCTACTCCTCCCCTTCACCTTTTTCTTCCTTTGCCATCACTCTATATTTAATGCTTATTCCTTTTTGAATTCCAGGTGTTGGCCAGCAGCAGTCACCACATCTACACCTGACAGTGTCTTCGTACACAGGTAAGTTCATGTCCCACACAGAATTAGAATAGGAAATAATTTATTTTCAAATGAAAAATCATTTTATAAATGTTTTGTAAACAAGTACTTTTCAATATATTGACAAATTTGCGTAAAATCTACCCAATTATTAGTTGACAATGAATTTCAAGTTTAAAGAGGGTTTTACTCAAACTCATAATACGGGTGTTTTTACACAGGCCCTCCTTGCACATAGTAAACACACATGTATTATGAGTTTGAGTAAAACCCTCTTTGAACTTGAAATTCATTGTAAACTCATAATTAGGCAGCATTTACTCAAATTTTACCACTAAAGCAAAACTCATAATGAGGCTGATAGTGTGTCTATAATAGTTGTCGGTGTTAATTCTAAATGAAGTAGTCCTGTGGCTTTTGGGTAAAGTTAAAATTGATTTAAGACATTTCCTTTATGCCACAACAATTGGAGTCAATCTACCTCTGGGGCGTTTGTTTTCAGGGTTCCAAGAGACTCCGGGCTCAGCCCAGTCTGTCAGCAATAAATTAAAGTTAAAAAGTCCTTTTATTGCTCCCATCTGCCTGCCGTTTAGATTACAGCAGTGTAGAGTGCAAATTGCATACTTTTGATTCAAGGCTATTGTTAGGAGACTCGTGTCTATAGCCCACTCCCCCAGTAGTGACGCCTATGATGCACCTCATCCCATCCTTCTGCAGCATACCCTTACCATGGCACCTGAACTAGGACTGTAAACTTTTACAGTTTCCATAAATTGAGTTATTTAACTTTCTTAATGCCCAATCAATTTGTTAGTTAAATTCAATCTTCTCTAATACGTCTTTCCATAGCAACCTGCTGCAAAATACACAACCTTGCCACTTTTATTGCTTTATCTATGAATAGTTTCCTCTAGTTTTCTGCTTTGAAAATGCCATGAATTTTTATATTAAAATATTAATCAACAAATATAAATCTTTCATAACTTATGAATGGTAATCAAGAAGCACTTGCAAGCTGCAGAGGTGTTTGCTAGAATTACACAGCCATTGGAGTAGAGTAATGCCAGGCAGAGCCACAGCGTATAAATTGCACATCTAGTTTCAGCTTTTGCAGGGACTCAACAGTATAATTAATATATGCAAGAGAGTAGAAGATGGTGGACCCGATAACACCTCCCCCGCTCCTCCACTCCTCTGCTTGTCTTCCTGTCCTTCTACTGGTCCCTGACGAACCGTGGCATTGCCAGTCTTTCCTCCCACATCCTTGGTGTCTTTCCTGACCATTAGAGCTGTCTTGGGCAAAGGCTGAGACACGCTCCATGTTGATTCTCCGAACATGGGTTGATGCTGCTTGACATCAGGCATGGCTGGAGCCAGATGGGTGATGCCTAGTGCTTCGTTCAGTTGCAGCTTCCTCCCTGGGATGCCTTCTCAGGCCTAGATATGAGCGTCTAGTAGCTGGGTTCCCCTTATCCGGGCCGGGCCCCCATCCTACTCTACTTCACCCTGCTGACCTACGGCAGTTGGTCCTCATCTACACTGTGGTCATGGCGTCGATTAAACGCACAACTCCAAAGCTGAGCATTCCTGATCAACAGGCCTCAGAGTCCTACTGGCAGACCCCTAAGTGACCTACTTGCCATTGCTGTGGAGAATTTCCAAGGACATTGGACAGCTTTGAAATGAGATTTACAGCATTGCAGGAATTCGAGTCACAGCTTATAGTGTTTTTTTCAGAGAGACTTCTCTGCATCTATCTTGTGCCACCATCTAGTGGTGTTCACCAGCAATTGAGCCTACCTCTAAAAGTATATATTCTATGTATCTGGATCCCTCTGATATTTATAGTCGGTGCAGTCCCCGTGATGGTGATAGCACAAAAGGTCTGCCAGCATCCTAGCGACCTCTGTTCAGTTGTGGATCCAGTACTAAGCCGTGGGCATTGGCCCTGGTCGGCTACTAGTTGCCTCAATGCAGGATGGATCATGGTCTGTCACGCCATTGGATTCTGTCCTTCTTCAGACGGCCTTTTCAAGAGGATGGCCACAGACTCCCCCTTTCCTTCTCACCCCTCCTTCCTCTTTTCTTTTCACCTTTTCCAAGCATTCAAAAATTGCTTAGGGTATCGTAACACTATACAAAAGCTTGATATAAATCATAATAAATATATTTAATTAAATGCGGACCAGGTAACACCCCTGGCAAATCCCAGAATCAATAGGAAATGGGGTTGTCAGTGATTGATTGATTGCTTTAACATTGGCTGCCCCCCTTTGAACCAAAGTGCAGGAGGCTGCAGTTTAGGTTAGTCAGTGAGGAATTTTATTTCTTCAAGAAAACAAAAAATGATGGCTAGAGGAGGTAGAATTAATCTATGCCACTGGGAACACCTCTGGGCAGCTTTCTAGTTTTTTTGCCTACATGTTGTCACAATGATGAGACAAGTGAGATTTGGACTTACTTGGGGCAGGCTCTGAAGGGTTGGGCTGACTTGCTAGGAGGGTGCTTGCAGCGGGGACAGCCACCTGGGACCTGGCTTTCGCGTCCCAGGAGGCCGGCGCCGCCAGAGGGTTGATGTGTGGGGTTCTTGTTGGGGTTCTCCGGGTCCACTTCTCACACTGCAGCGGGTCCCTATCTTCTTCACTCCGCACTTGGGCTTTGGTGGGTGTGGATCCTGCAAAACAAGGGGGCGTTGATCAGTTATGGGCGTGTGTATGCGCTCTCTTTACCCCCTAGGTTATCCCAAGCTGAATTTTCCAGAGCAATATGGCAAAGACAGGCTAACCTCTGGGTGGGCGGCGCCGGGTGGACTTTAGGGATGTCTTGCGGTTCCGGGGTGGAGGAGTGGAGCTCAGGGCTGCAGTCCATGGGTTTCAGGTTTCAGTGTTCGTTCACAGGTGTCCAAGGAGTTCAATGTTCATAGTTCTTTCCGCGGTCGAGGTGCGACTCAGGGCCGAGTCGTGTCAATCCACGGCTTTGTTTTGGAGGTTCGCACCGCCCAGGGGGCGGGGCGTGCGCGTGACCGCGAACCGGAAACGCAGCGAGGCGCGGGACCGAGCGAGAGGGGGCTTGCTCGTCCCGGCGGCGCTACGGCGCGAGGCCCCAAACAGGGAGGCGGGCTAGCCCAAGAAAAAAAACTAAGCGAATTGCGGTGATCAGCACACTCACAGTTTTATGCTCAGCAGAAGGGCGACATCGAGTTCGGGGCAGTCCTTGGCGATTTTCCTCAGGAGCTCTCTGTAGGCACGTCTTACCAGGTAAAAGAGCAGTTGCCAAAGCGGGGTTCAACTGTCTAGAACCCTGGTGGGAATTCCAGCCTACGGTGTCCCGGAGGGGGCCTGCGGTTGGGATTCTAATGCCCCACCACTACTATTCCTATTCCTAAGAGAGTGGCTACGCTAATGCTAAATGTGCCATCTATCTTTGAAGGCTGCCTAATAGGACGCTATCGCTATCTATACGCTACATAACATAAGTGTACTACATAAGTGTAACCATCAGTGTGTTATGTCCTATCTATTTGCATATCTACATATCTTCACCAGTGTGTTATGTTATGTCCTATCTATTTACATATCTACATATCTATCTACATATCTACTTACATGTAAGTGTGGAGTGTGACACATGTGCCATTACTTTCAGCGTGAGATCAATATGTAGCAGTCGGGCCCTAACTGCTGTGTTTCTCACTCTTTCAGTACAGTTTCAGAAAATGAGTGACCCATTCCTCTGGTAAAATAGGCAGATTAATATAAACTATGCATGAAGAACTTACTACTTTGTTATAAGCGACCCAAAAGGAAATTCACATCCGTTGATGCTGATATTAAGCCCGGCCAAAGGATATGTGAAGCTCAAATCTAGCCTTCACTTGGGCATCCTTATAACTAGAGCCAGTCCAAATCTGCAGACAAATATTTGAAAAAACTGTGAAAATGTGTTCCCAAATTCTACAGGGAAATAGTAGAATCCTGCAGGCAAAATGACTAAATCTGCGGAAATAACAGTACAAATGTAAACTTACATTGGTTTATTTAAACGGCCCCTACCATCACAATCAACACAAAAAGTGCTGCAGTGTCTGATTTCTATCTATTGTGCACTTCAGTAAATGCATCTTTCAGAATCACATATATTTGTGCAATTAGAAATGTACTTTTTTGTGTGAAATACCTATGGCCTAGGAGACTCCGTTTACACATATGTACAAGTGCATCGTGCATTGCGCAAAGATAACTTGGAACAAATGCACATTTTTCCATTTTTGTGAGCTTTCCTCAAATTCTTTGCAGCAAAACTCTCTTGCACAGTGGTGAATGTGCCCATTTCATCAATATTTAAGAAGAAAAATATTAATCAAGTTGATGGTGAAAAATCAAATGGTTTTGATTTTTTTTTTTATATTTTAGATGTTTCCAAGAAGAAACACTAGAAAATGCATCCTTTAAATGAAGTCATGTGTAACCTGATCTTGACCTGTTCCACTCATTGTGGCCATAAAGCACCCGCTGTCCCTTTTTATCCTTTAAAACTGACTGCATGAAGGCAAAGAATGACAGAATCCTCGGAGGATTCAAAAAATAGCCTAATTCCGCAGGGTGCAGTGAAAATCTGCAAATCCTTAGGAGAAAATTCTGGCACAGATTTGGTCTGTGTCTACTCTGGACCCCTGGCTTTTGGCCCTTTCTTTTGGTCCCCTTCCTATCCTAGATTTTTGGCTAAAAACGTTAGTGCCAAAATCACTTCCTCTCTGTCACCTGAACTACAGATTAGTGCCATCTGCAACATCGGGGCTTTTATCATCAAGTCACTTAGACTTGCTTATTTTGCCTTACAGGTTCTGACCCACTGCAGTTGCCCCATAAACCGCCTGACAGCGTCTGGGTGCGCAGGTAAGTGCATGTCTTACACATTTATGCAGTACATAGTAGTATTGTTATTTGCATATCCATATTTCCCTCCCCTTACATCCAAGCGCTTAGTGGCTGTCTCTCAGTACACACCCCTAGTGGTGTTTGTGCCATGCCACTGTTCTCCTGGCCTGTTTTTCTCTCTTTCCATATTCCTGGTGTTGCCCCCTATGTGGTATGCCCACTGTGAACGCTACCAATATGTCTCCCTGCTCTACCCGTGTCCCCACTTTTCTGTCCCACGTCCATCCTCCTCTTGTTCCCTTCTCTGTGGTATACCTCTACATGTGACGTCTACTTTTAGATCCCCCTGCCCTGACTTTGCCCCCTAGTTTCTGCCCTCTTACATCTTCCTGTTGTTGCCCCCTCTATGCTACCACTCTCCCTGTGCACTCTAACACTAAGTTCATCTGCCCTACTTTAAAGGGACTTGTCATCACAATGAACAAACGAAATAAAGTTGTTTTGTAAAGAAAATTAAAAACTGCCTATACTTTTTTCTATTTTCCTTAAAAATGGTTTCTTTTTGTGCAGTTTTATTGTTAAAATGTGATGATTTTAGGTGTAATTCCATAGCTCGCCACTTGAAAGCAGTATAAGTATAGGAAACGGTCATATAGGAAGTCGAGTTAACGCACTACTTCAAAAGTGCAATTAGTGTAAAACAGCATTTTTTAAACAAATGACAAATTGCAGTTCACTGCAAGTTTTGAAGGATAATGCAAACAGCTTAAATAGTGATAGCTGAGAAACAGTCCTGTCTGCCAACCTTTCCTTTACTCTCTCTTTTCCCCATAAAAGCCGTTCTGTCCTAAAATGTTGTTGGCTTTAGCCCAATGCCTAGTGTTCTCGCAACTAAGAGTGCCACAATTTTCTGATATACCCAGAAGCCTCCACAGTCATATCCAAAAAGGGGAGCACTAGCAGAACCAGTGTAAGCCCATAGGGCTGAACCTGAATCTGTAAAGCCTCGAAACAAGATAAGGTCAGATAACTAGCAACGCAAAGAAAACTAACCCATATTAGCCTGCAGCACTCACCTTACTCAGAGACCCCCACAGCGCACTCAGCACAGTCCGAGATGAGCGCGATCAACTTCAGCATGGCACAATAAATAAATAATACAACACAAGTTTAAATTAGGAAATTATAGGAATAGAAAAAACCATATTATCGAAACCACAACAAGTGTAATTCAGAGTAAGGTCGCACAAGGACCAATCAAGACATAACAGTTCTCTGTACATCAAACAGACAAGGCAGAAATTTAGAGGCAGAGAGAAAAGGTGCAGGTGTCTCAAGGCAGACTTCCGGCATTGATCAAACACAGGATCCTATATGGCAGACCCTTGAACAATGCATTAGAAACAAAAGAGACAGCATCAGTTTAAATTAGGAAATAGAAGGAACATGGAATTCCAATTGCATCTCAAACAAGGCAAGGTTACCTAAGAGCAAGGCTAGATATGGACCAAACAAAAGAAGACCAATGTCTGTATTAATAACAGGCAGGAACAAGACCGATGAAGGCCCAGGGTCACAGAGATAAGGTGCAATTCCTCAACATAGATTTTAGCAACGATCGAACACAGTGTCCAAGATGTAAGAACCTTTTATTTGGGCGTCTTAGATAACATTGTAACTCAGGTACATAGAGGACATTTGAACGGCCACGGTAAACAAAATCTTTACCTGTGCCAAAGAGGAAGTTCCATACCTCATACCCTGAGTGGATTACTGCCGACCTAATGCAATGTGCAGCATGGCCACAACCTCCAGACTCGCATACCTTGATTAGCTGGACAAACAGGAACCCTGTGAATCAGTGTACCATGAAATCCAACAAATGTGCCCTTAAAGTGGTCAAGAAACCAAGGCTAAGTCCTCAGCCTTCCCTTAGATAAGCTTCCCGTAGTACTTCCTGTTACTGCTCCTCCCTCTTTACCTTATACTTCCTTTCCCCTCACTCTATGTCTAACCATTACCCCTTCTTGTTTTCCAGGTGCTGACTAGAGCTGGGCGATCCATAGCAGGCTTGAGCCCGACTCGATTCCAATCTTGTGCTTGGCTCGGTGGTAAGACGAGCCGAGCTTAGAAGAGCTGAGATTGAGTAGAATGTGTGTTGTGTGTGAGTGGGAATGACGGTATATGTCAAACACACCGATTGCAGGACACTGAATTTAAATGGCACAGATTTTAGTTTTTTTCTCCTGTGTCCACGGGGACCTGTAATTTTTTTTTTTTTTTTAAATAAAAGGGGCCAAAGCAGCAGATGGGGCAACATGGATTGGGTGAGGGAGGAGGAGGGTTTGGTGCCAACACATTAGTTGCTCTACAATAACTTTTCTTGCAGGTAGCAGCTTGAAAGAAAACCTAGCACTTCACTGTCAGCACTACAGTATGGACACGACCAGTTAGCTGGCCCAGAATGAACACATGTCCTGCTTGCATTCTCAAAAAATATAAGGCTAGATTCACAGAACATTTACACCACCTCTCTCCCTTGGCTATAAAGTCCCTGAGGAGAGAAAAAGAGGCCTATCCCAGTTGGACAATAAAGGGGAATCCTTTAAAACAGTCATACATTGTTTTCATTCACTGTCATGTGTGCTGAATGCTTGCGATTGGGCACGAAACACCAAGATCATTGCCTGGCTCGGCTCAGGCTCAAATTGTACTGCAAAATTTCAGGCTCGTCCCAGCTCTAGTGCTGACCAACTGCAGTGGCAACATCTACCTCCTGACAGCGTGTTTGTACGCAGGTAAGTGCATGTCGCACCCAGAATTAGAATAAGAATTTCTTTATTTTGAAATGTAAAATCATTTCATAAATCTTTTCCCTCCAAGCACTTCTCAATATATTGACAAATTTACTACATAATTCATAATGGTTGTCAATTTCGAGTAGCAAAAATTATTCCGTTACCACCTAATGTACTTGGGACAAATTTGGGACAGACTTTAACCGAATGAAACCGCCAGACACATTTGATGACTACAAGTGTTAATTTTACACTGTTAAAATCAAATATATAGAAACTTCTTCAATAACTAAACTCCAGAGATGACACCAAGGGATCTTGCGCCTAGGATCTACCTATCCGGGTAAAACAAAAACTCTTAATAATAATACTAACATTTATTAAGCGTTTCATGAATTTTCTTCAGAACGCAAATGGGAAACGTAATTAAATATATGGATGCCAGGGAAAAATTTAGGTAACAAGATTCCTTTTTAGTTCTATTCTCTGGATTCTGTGTTGATAGTGTTTCAAGTAAACATATATTTCCTTCCATAAACAACTGACTCCTTGCACAACTGAAATAGCCTTACTCCAGGGAGACTTAGTGAAAGAACATAATCCTTAGGCCACATCCAGGGACTAAGGAATACAGTTCAAAATAACTTTCCTTTAGCTCAAACCCCTTTTCAAGTAGACCACGTCCAGCGCCTAAAATAACACAGTTCAAAATAGCTTGAAACCAGACCACGCACATGGCCTTTGAGACTCCTGCTCCCCTGAGAACAACACTATTTCCTTGGTCCTAGATCATCTCCTCTGGACTCAGGCCCTGGATTCTCACCCGCCATTGAATTCCTTCTTGAGTGGTCCCTGCAGCATTGAAGTTGAATTGTCACCCTGACTCTTGGGCCACTTCGAATTATCATCCAGGCTTCCCTTGAGTTGTCTCATTGTTAGACTGGAGTCAAATTGTTCACCCCGATACTCTTGGGCCGCCACTTCCTTGAGATAGTCTTTATTAAACTGGACATTGTTCAACCTGGCTCACTGTTGGACTCTCTTGAACTTAAGGGTTGAGATGCACACGGGTAACCCACTTGATACCCCTATGTCAGTTGATAGACGGACAGAAGGGTAAAAGGGGGTCCCAACCAGGAACCGATGGACAAACCTGGGGGGTCAGCAC
>JAUCNN010431182.1:0-11522 GCA_032353935.1 Desmognathus planiceps | reverse complement strand
TCTTCATACGCGTCCATAAAGAACCGCGTCTGACCGGGGTACATCTGACGCGCTAGCACAGAAAGCTGAAGCTTGTCTCGGGGGTTTTTAAACAACACGATGTAACCGGCGTTTAGAGAGATGGATCTGTTACTCTTCCCCTTATTGAACAAGTTTTGCACGAGGTAACACACACTTAGATTACGATGGTGCGAGTACTGGGTAAACGCCTTCTCTAATTCCAGACTCTCCCCGCCTTCCGACATGAGATCGTCGATTATCAGCAAATTTATCATCGCGGGGGGTAGCAGGCGGTCGTCGTTCAAGGTAGCCGGAATGCCCTCCACAAAACGCAGGTTTCTGAACCGGGTTTGTAGAAGGTTATAGAGCGGCTGCCAGCAGCTGTACACCCACACGATGTTGGTCGGTGGTTGCGTTAACACGGTGCTCGCATTCTCCAAGAGTTTTCTGATAAAATAACTCTTACCGCAACCCGAAGGGCCCGCTAGAATACAGGTGAAGGGGTGTTGTAACCTGATATCCATAGCACGGCGTGCTCAGTACCCGTAGGGGAGTGTCAAACCCTCGGGAGTCAGGGTTCTTTTATCGAACACCACCCGTAATGTTTTCTGCAGGGTGTGGGTGTTGATCTCCCACCGCTTTTTGTCCCGCACGATGCAGGGGTGCTTCACGACCACACTGTCACCCTCGCCGCACCCACCCCTCTGCAGATAGCACTGGACGAGATCTTTCAAACTCTCAAAGTTTATGGCCTCGCGGTTGGACACATTCAACGTGATACCTTTCACTCTCATGCTGACCTTGCCCTGTGAGGTACGGTAGACGTAGGTCTTGGGGCCCGCTTTAACAAACTCCTCGATATACTCGTCGGAGGCCAGTTCAGAGGCGAGGTCCCCGAGGTAATCGCCCGTGACGGGATCAGCATCGCCGGGCGAGCTGGTGAAAATGATCGAGTCTCTCGTGTCACGGACCATCACCGGAGTCTGATAAACAAAATGAACAATATAAAAGGGCTCAAATTAAATTGCCATCCAGGCTTCAGTGTTACCAGTCATGAGATAACATATGATTCAGTAGCTAGATAATCTCGAATTGACCTATTGCAATACATATCCATCTGGACTCCAACCATTTCAACTCCATTCACATCCCGTGCTTTGCAGTGAAATATTTTGATTTAACAAACGATAAGATACATGCCTGGGTGAATATTAAGGGTTTTAATACAGTTTACTGTGTGTGAGCCATTTGGCCTCCAGACCATTTGGACTCCTTCAGTATCTAGGGTTTTACTATGGAATTACTGCTGTAATTGAAAGAACCCAGACGTTGTTTAAGGATTAGTGAATCACTGAATCAAGGAGTTATTGGCCGAACAGACAAGTGAATACATTCCTCGTGATAACTATTCACTGAAAAGATGGCAAACGTTGAAAAGCCGTTGATTGATTGACCCCAAACCGCTGGTTGTATTCTGCCCCTGATCCTTGGGGGTTCTAGGCTATGCATCGTCCCTCAACCCATTCATTGAATGACCTGAGCTACGCTCTTTGTCTTACTCTCACTGTGATCCTTGGACCTATGGGTCAGCTCCTCAAACTGTTTGCAGGCTCGGCTATTGGCAGTATTCTAATCCCAATCCTTGGATCACCTCTCTAAGGTATGGCCCACCTTCTCACCTTGTTCTTCGAATTACTTCTGTGGGTAGCTGAATTACCTTCACGGGTCACTTTGCATCTATAGCTGCATTCTTTCCTGCATTTGCCTCCTTCTCCCTCCTATACTCCCTTCAGGTCGGGACCCATCCCTTCTGATGCTTCCATATCCTCACCCTGGGTTGGGTCGTCACCTCGGAATATTGTGTGGCCGCCGAGACTGCCGGTTCCTCCAAGGCTGACTGCTGGCAGCATGAAAAACCGTTACAACGGGGCAAGCAGTTGGATCTTTTATTAAGCTTAGCTCCAGATACCCATGGTCCTTTGTGTACGGTTCCTTCCAAGGATGGATACACTGACTTAAAATCACCGGTTACTGGCCTAGTTGTGTAAGCTGCTTAAAATTGCAGATTGTTGGCCTAGTTGGTGAGGCTGTATGAATGCTATATCCTGAAGAAGGCGGACTTTAATTTTCTAGTTTCGTCGAAACGTGTCAACACCTGCTTCTCATCCTTATCCTACTGCGTCTCATGATGGACAAGGATAAAGTGTTTGCCCTAACTGTCATCTGACATGTAGTCCTGGCTGTAAATTCTGTGATAAAATGCACTGTAGATTTTCTGTATAATCTGTGCTATTTAGCATTCGCTTGCTACTTTGGTTAAAAATGGTGTGATGTAAGATCATCAGAAATACATTTTGCCATATCATTTTAATACCTCGAGCTGGCTGTTTTACCTGGTGCTCAACCAGCTCAGATATGGCTAGCCTGCTGGACAGTTGCCCCCCAGATGCAGGCATAACTTCCTCTCTATCGCTAGATCTTGCTTTGAACGGCATCCATCACTAGGCATGCTGCTGGCTTGTCCATTGGTAGAGTAGGAAGTCTCACCAAGCACCGATCCTGCCCTCCTTAACAACAGGCCCTCAGCTAATGGACCCTCCTCTTTTGGGCCTCCTGTTCCCAACACACCTCAATGTACGCAGGCCACGGGCTTCCACACTGTTCTCTTGCTTCCTTTACACCTGTTCAACCATTTCCCCGGGGTGGCCAGGTGCCGCTGGCCTCTCAGCCATCCTCTGCAGGAAAAGGGCATGTTTGTCTTCTAGAAAGAGTTTGTGCAGCCATCAAATGGGATACAGCCAAAACTTTTCTGTTCCCTTAAAGAAAGATTCCATTTTGAAAGCTTGCAAAGGGTTTGCTGAAATGGTATGTCTATAGTTGCTGATGCGCCTTAATGGAGGTACTCTGCAGAAGAGTGGATGCAAGTTGTCTGAGCATCCCCCTCAAAAAGCCAGTCCGTTTGTTAATTTTTATTTATTTATTTTAAGATTGTGTAACGCTGCTAGACCTATTGGCTTCAACTCGCCAAAACATCGTATGAACAACAAAATTGAGCAAACTTAAAATAAATCTTAAAAATCTTGAATGAGGGGCGGGGTGTCACAATGAGATGATGATAGGATTGTAACCTATAATAGTTAACACCAGGTTGGCCTCCGGGCATGAATCTGACACAAGTCAAGTTGCACAATGTTTCATAGCATTGTGTAAACATACAGGGTTTAATTCTTGATGGTTTTCTGTATCTGGTCGCGACAAAATTCAGAGAATTTCTTATGTTCATTAACCTTCTTGTCAAAGATCTTCTGCCTAGTGTGAGGGAGTATCTGCCACATGTCCAAACTACAGCTCCACAACACAGTAATGGCATGTAGTTTAACTCTGAACTACAAGACCCAAGATGCATCTGTTCTGCCAAGGATGGCTGATGTTGCAGAATGCCATCCCATGTGGTTTTGAAGCCCGCTAGCACCCAAGAGGATAGCTTCAACTTCTGCCAGCGCTAAAGCATGCGCTTAGGAGTCTTAGACATGAAGCGCCTGATAAATTACTCCTATCTACACAGAAAAACCGCTACAAGACCCGGAAATGGCGTTGCTAACAAACGGTAACAAATATCTTGGACTTAAGAGAATAGCTACCGTTCTCTTTGCCATTCGTGAGGATGTGGGCCCTGCATGGTGGCATCTTACAGTAGCACCCCTACTTCTTTTGCACCGGCAGCAACTGCTGAGCTGTATATTTGTGGGCGTATGGAATCGAGGAACGCTGCGTAACACTTGCACATGCCCAGGGACAGGCCTCTCAGGAATTTTCCCTAGTTCCCTTTAGACAGTTCAGCACTGGCTTTCTCATTTGTTTAGTCTTATCACATGTCCGTAGAGTAGAATGTGTGTGACACTTGTGGCAAAAGATATGAAGCCCGTGTTTTGAGTTCTTAGTCGGTTTAATAGCGAACAGGCTATGTGTCGTGATTTGGGTTGTTTCTAATTTCACCACCGCGCCATACGTGCGCATTCTGCGGACATAGTCAGCTGTTGGTGTCGCGTGGAGCAGACGCTGCTCTTATCTACTGTATGCTATGTCAGGTCAGTAGCCTAATTACATCCTAGTAGAGTTTTTTATTAGCAAGAGGTTGGCGAGGCGACCTAATTTAAGAGTTGTTGTTTACCTCATTAGATGAGGACATTGAAGAAGAAGATTAGGACTTTGTGGGTGTCGTGAAGATTATTTGTCGGGGCTTTAGGTGTCACAGAATAAGTCCTATGTTAGTTTCAGCGGTCTGCACTTTTAAAGCAACAAGATTACATCCTAGACCATGTGTTTCATGATCTGACACAAATTAAATACTTTAAGATAAGAGGTAGCTCGCTCGACTGTGTTTATTTTTCTTTTCAAGTGTTCATAGCTTCCTAAATGCAATTCATTTTGTTTTATTTTTTAAAAAAGTCTGCTTGCTGTCCGGTACCTTCCATATGGTCTTTCCCTGGGTGAGCCATTTTGTATTGTGGTTTTGCTCACATAATCTGTAGCACGTTATACCAAATTGATCTTTTTCCTTCAGCACCTCTGCCTCGAGAATAGAAGTTATTCTGTAGCAAACACCACAGGGATTATTTAAGCAATCAAAATCACATCACCTGACACCACCCCAGAAGGAGATTGCAGGCCCTGCAAAACATGCATTGGAAATGATGGAAAAATATAAGAAATTGCATTCAGGAAGGTAAGAACAGTTAAAGAAAATACAAAACCCTGAACATGTTGGGGTGAACTGGCCCTTTAAGCCGCGTAAAACCGGTAGTCCCGTGGCGCCTCTGCAACAGCCTGGACCAATAAATACCGGGCTATTGAAGGGAATTTTGAGCCATTCTGTGCATGTGCAGATTTTTTTTTGCTTACTGAACGTTTCAGTATTAATCCCAGAGCTTCCACTCAGTTGTGATAAATAGCAACGAGTCTCCTCAGCTGCAGAACGCGGCAAACCCTATCTAATCTTGGCCGCGCGACGAAGATTAGGTATTCTGACTGTTGGGGCTTCCACGCTTGTACGCCGCATCCGCATGCTCTAGCACGGTGTACCGCTGCGCGGCGCGACATGTCTGTGAAGTAGCTGTTCACGGCGTGGTGCTCAAACAAGTCACAAGCATAGTCTAGGAACGGGAGTTATTCCCCGGCCTCAGTCCTTTACATTTGACTAGCCATTTGAGTTTGGACGGCATTTTACATGGGCTCGCCACATTGCACCGCCGGCCTGTAGTAGGTCTATGGCACATCAGATACGCTGCATACGCGAACCGACTGTGCCGGTGACGGTTGTATTCAGCTTGTATTTTTTTTGCTGGGCCAGATTCGTCGCGCGGTTTTCACCGTGTGGCAGTCCAACACTTTCCCCAGATTGCTCAGACTGGAGTTTAGAATAGTACATCTAAACACCATGAGTACCCCAAATTTGCGTCAGAGGGTTTTTAAAGTCTGTGTGCCAGCGACCACGAACCATCGTGCCATCATGCACCATCTCTCATCCAGACCGCCCACAACGAAACGGCTGAGAATAAATAGGATGTGCCCCGGTCTCTATCAGGTCCACCAGTCTCGCTGGGCTTGCGGACCTGCTGGAACCCTGTGTATGTCAAGATTAAAACTAGACCCAGCATGTTACTTGTAGTATTGCGGCTCCTATGCACATCTTAATGTGTGTACGACTACTTGCACTTAGCCTTGTTGTGAAGTTAAATGGGGTGCAACCCTCGCTATACCTGCCCCAGGCTTGAAGCACAGACAATACATTGCCATGTTCTCATTTCCCCTCACAGGCACCCGTACAACACCCCCACAAAATAAAAGCCACCCACCTTTGAGAAGATTGCATAGGTAGAAGTAGCGAATTTGGTCACTTTTAGTGCTTGTTACCATGTTTGTGCAGCACATAATGACTCTCTCATTGTTTTGGCATTTGCAGTTGGTAGTTTGCTGGGACGCTTATTGTGCTCTGAACACACCCGCCAACCCACCCTGATTTTCCCACCTGACTCTTAAAGAATTGTAAGTTGTGGCACACAAACACAGGGTGGGTGCAGAGTGCGGGGAATATACATGTTGGACTATCAAGCACTTGCGATCCACAACGCTGCTCTGAGGCTTCCCTTGTTCCTCCCTCTGCTGAACCTCAGCCAGAGAGTTGAAAAAGGGGGCCCACAAGGCCCGGGATGGGCACCTCGTGACGCTGCACCTAGAATATAAAAAATGTAAACAAGTATTAGTACTGGGGTGTAGAGTAATAGGGGCAATAGTATTAAGTAATAAGACTGTGTGAAAATATATAGCGCTCACCAATAAAACACCCCCTTCACGCTCTATACCGGGTGCAGTGGAAGGTGGAGTCCAATGTGGGGACCTTGAAGAGGGAAGGACCAAACACGTTCTAACACACGTGTGAACCTCTTCCAGGTCGGACTTTAATAAGGTAGCCAGAAGGCAGCAAGGCAAGAAACTGGATAAGGAATTCCAGGAGTCTTAGGTCAAACAATAAGGTCAAATACCAGACGGAGCCAAAACAAGTATTAAGGAGCAGGCAGGAGAAAAACCAGATGCAGGCAGGGTCAAGTACACAAACGAGCAAAACCAAGGACCAAGGAACAGGCAGAAGGAATGACCAGGAGCAAGCAAAAGGGTCATAAACCATCCGGGCAATAACCAGCAATAGGGAGAGACAATAGCAAGGTCAGGAAACAAGCCGGGTCACTTATCGTAAACACAGGAGTACACAGCCTAGAGAGAGTCGCACGGAGTCCGCTTGTTGTTCGCAAGCGGGGAATAGTGATTAGCGTCTTCCTTATATGGGAGACAGTGTTACAGAATCTAGTAGAACAGCAATAGAGAAAGGACTAACCAGAGAGCAATACTATTCAGCTCAGAAAGGGGACAATTATATGGCGGCCATTTTTGTAGTTCGGGGCACAAAGATTCGCCGTAACCGGCTACCGGCACATATAGTAACACACAGTCTTGGGCGCACACTATAGCGTTGCTGAAATGACCAAGGATGCCGGAGGCACCGGCCCCTTGGTAACTGTGTAGGTGGCGTACGGAGGCCAGTAGGAGACCGGGTTCTAACAGTACCCCCCCCCTCCAGGACCTCCCCCCACCGGTCTAGGCTTCCCCGGATGCCGTGCATGAAATGCCGCCTGCAAGCGCGGGGCATGAACGTTTGCAACCGGTTCCCAAGACCTGTCCTCGGGGCCGTACCCAACCCAATCAATTAAATATTGGAGTTTCCCACGGACTAGACGAGAGTCAACTATTCTAGCGACTTGATATTCCCCTCGAGAGTCCGGGACAGGCTGGGAGCTACCCACATCGATGCGCGTTCCAGGAGTACAGACCTTGACCTGCGATACATGAAATACTGGGTGACATTTCATGTTAATAGGGAGTCGCAATCTCAACACCAGGGGAGAAAGTACCGCTTCAACCAAATAAGGACCAATGTATCTAGGGCATAATTTGCTGCATGGATTCCCCTTAAAATGGAGGTTACGAGTGGACAACCATACCTTATCCCCCGGTTCAAAGGAAGGAGCAACCCTTCTGCGTTTGTCAGCTTGCCCTTTCATGGCAGCTTTGGAAGCCAATAAGAGGGAAGTGAGCACCCTGACCCTGGATGAAAAGGTCTTTAGAAACACGGATACTTCAGGAACCAGGGAGGCATTAGGGAACCTGGAGGGAAGGAACTTAGGGTGATAACCCGTGAGAGCACAAAAGGGCGTAGTCTTAATGGCCGTATGGTAGGAATTATTATACAGGAACTCTACCAGGGGCAAAGCCGTAAACCAGTTCTTCTCATCCTTCATACAAAATACCCTGAGATACTGCTCCAAAGTCTGATTACAACGTTCAGTAGCTCCATCAGTCTGGGGGTGATACCCCGATGAAAATACCAATTTAGTCCCCAGATGGGCATTAAATGCTTTCCAAAACTTGGCAATGAATTGAGGCCCTCTATCACTCACTATTACATCAGGAATACCATGTAACCGTAACACAAAGCCGATAAATACCATGGCTAAGACCTTAGCTGTGGGAAGTCTGGTTAGACCTATAAAGTGAGCCATTTTAGTGAATAAATCCGTCACCACCAGCACCACCGAGTGACCATGACTCAAAGGAAGATCAGTAATAAAATCCATTGATAAATGTTTCCAAGGTCCGTCAGGAACCTTTAGCGGTTGTAGTAGTCCTTGGGGTAACAAATGGCTAGACTTAACCTTAGCACAAACAGGGCATAAAGTTACGTATTCCTTAACTGTACGTCTCATTCCTTTCCACCAGACATACCGAGACAACAATTCAAACGTCTTAACAGGGCCTGGATGCCCTGCCAGGGGAGAGTCATGACACCATCGCAGTAATTCTTCTTGTTGCGAACTCTTAGGAACCCATAATCGAGTACCATGAAACAGTAATCCATCAGTTTCCCTATGCAAAATACCAAAGGCCAGAAACTGTCTTTTAGTGTCCATCGAATAACTCTCCCGGACCTCCTGTAAAAAGGATGACAACACTGCCACAGTAGCACCAAGGATTCTCTGAGGGGCCAAGATAGTAGTAGGGGTGGCCTCGACCTTATCTATCTCAGGGTACTGGCGAGATAGGGCATCAGCCCTAGCGTTACAGGATCCGGGCTTGTACGTGATAACATAGTCAAACCTGGAGAAAAAGAGAGACCACCGAGCCTGCCGCCCGTTCTGACAGGTGAGATTTTTAAGAAACTCGAGGTTCTTGTGATCCGTATATATAGTAACAGTATTCCCAGTTCCCTCCAGATAATGCCTCCACTGTTTCAGGGCCTCCTTAATAGCAAGTAACTCCTTTTCATAAATGGTGTAATGCTGTTCCGCTGAATTGAGCTTGCGAGAATAATAGGCTACTGGGTGTATCTCCTGGAGCGCATCTTTCTGGGATAATACTGCCCCTATGGCATTAGAGGAAGCATCTGCCTCTACTATAAATGGTCTGGTGAAGTCAGGGTGCATGAGTACTGGTGCTTTAGTAAATTCATGTTTAAGAGTCTCAAAAGCCTGCTGTTGCTCATTTCCCCAAGAGAACCCTTTCTTTTTGAGAACCTGTGTGAGTGGCAGAACGATGTCAGAATAGACATGGATGTATTGCCTATAAAAATTAGCAAAACCCAGGAACCTCTGCAATTGTTTGGTACTTTGAGGAGCCTCCCATTGAACTATAGCCTGTATCTTGGCGGGATCCATTTCTCTGCCTTTGTGGGAAATAAGAAACCCTAAAAAGGGGACTTGCTGTTGAAAAAACATACACTTGGATTCTTTAGCATACAGTCGATTCCGAAGGAGTAGTTCTAGTACTTTCCTAACATGGTCAGCATGTTCTTGTTCATTCTTAGAAAATATAAGGATATCATCCAGGTAAATAATCATAAACGTGTTTAAAATCTCTCGAAATACATCATTGACAAAAAATTGAAAACACGCGGGAGCATTGCACAGGCCAAATGGCATAACCAGATACTCATAATGCCCGTGGGCAGTGCGGAATGCAGTTTTCCATTCATCCCCCTCTCGCATACGTACAAGATTGTAGGCTCCTCTCAGATCTAACTTAGAAAAAACAGAGGCATCTTGAATCTGATCAAGCAGTACAGGTATCAAAGGAAGCGGGTACCTGTTTTTGATAGTAATCTGATTCAAAAGGCGATAATCTATGCATGGCCTTAACTCTTCGGTGTCTTTTTTAGCCACGAAAAACAAAGGAGCACCTGCAGGCGAGGAGGAAGGTCGTATAAACCCCTTTTCTAGGTTTTCTTTAATGTAATCCTTTAAGATGGCATCTTCCTTAGGGGAAAGGGCATAAATTCTCCCGTAGGGGACACTAGTGTTAGGGACCAGGTCAATACAGCAGTCATATTCCCTATGAGGGGGAAGTGAGTCCGCCTCTTTCTTATCGAAAACCGTAACTAGATCAGGGTACCTTTCTGCAATGGTATTGATATATCTCTTTTCCGTGGTTTCTATCTTTAAAGTCCTGTTCCTCCAATCAATGGCCGGATTCCAATGTACCAACCAAGGCATCCCCAATATAACTTTAAAGGAAGGAGTGCTAATGATATCGAATTGTTCCTCTTTCTCAACTCCCTGAAAGCTTATACTTAGGGGTATAGTGTTGTCTTCAATCATTCCCGAGGTAAGGGGGGAATCATCAACAGACATAGCCTGTTCAGGTTTTGTTCTTTTCCGAATAGGTATATCATGAAGCCTCTGAAAGGATACATCCATATAATTTCCATTGGCCCCACAGTCCAGAAGGGCGCGAGTGGATATTTTCTTTCTGCCTTCAATTTGTATCACAATTTCTAAGTACAGGTGTGGGATAGAATGAGCGTCCCTTAAGAGAGTACCTACTAAACGAGGAGTAATAGGATTAGCTGTGCCCGGGAGACCTCCCCGTGTGTCTACCGGGCGTTTGGCTTTTACTGATGTCAAAGGACAGTTGTTAATAGCATGTTTAGGACTGCCACAGTAAAAACATAATCTTTCCCTGCGTCTTCGTTCTTTTTCTTGGGGAGATAGGGGTCCCCGAACGCCCCCCAATTGCATAGGTTCAGGGTTATCTGCTGCTTCTATTCTGTTAGGGGAGGAACTCTGTAGAGGACGATAGTTATCCCATCGTCGCCTTTCTCGTTTGCGTTCTTTCTGGCGTTGATCTAATTGAACCGTGAAATTAATATAATCTGCAAAGACCTTAGGTAAATTTACCATGTTGGATAGTAAATCCTTCATGTCTTCCCGTAATCCTTTATAAAACAGTTTTATGAGCAAGGAGTCTGGCCAACTAGTAGAAGCGGCCAACAACTGAAACTGGGTGATATAGTCCAGAGTATCCCGATTTCCTTGTTTATACTCTAAGAGTTCAGTCTGTCTGATCTCATCCTCCCGCTGACATTCAAACATACTAGAAAAGGCCTCCAAGAATTGGTTATAATCTTTCAATATACTATCCTCCTTATTGATTAAGGGTGTAGCCCATCGTAATGCATTCCCTTCTAGGTTCATTAATATAAACATGATTTTACTACTATCAGAGGAATATGTGCTCAGTTTATTCAAAAAATGTAACTTACATTGCGCCAAGAAGGGTCTAAATTCTTTAATTTCACCCCTATACTTAGTGGGCATAGGCGGGTTGGGCAATAGCTGAGACAAAAAGGAAGCAGGGAGATTAGTAGACTGAGTAGCAGTAGAAGGTGTTAATGCGGGGGTACCGGCTCCAGGGGCTATACCTTGTTCTAATGAGTGCACCCGCCCGGCCAAGGTCTTTTGCTCCCCTCTAATTCCACCTAACTCTTTTCCTAAGGCGTTAAGGGCAATCTTGACATTAGAAAATTCCTCATCTAATTTTTGAACTAAGGGGTCACTGAGATCAATTCCCTCAGCCATCGTTGTGGAAAGTTGGCTTGCGAACAATCTGTTGGACTATCAAGCACTTGCGATCCA
>JAUCNN010420111.1:0-11531 GCA_032353935.1 Desmognathus planiceps | reverse complement strand
TCAGGGGCCGACGGCAACTTGCTCAGTGGGACAAAGTGCGCCATTTTGGAGAACAGGTCCACGATCACCCAGACGACCGTCTTGCCACAACATTTGGGCAGGTCGGAGATGAAATCCATCGCGATGGCGTCCCATGGGGCAGCCACCGTCTCCAGCGTTCTCAAGTATCCGGCCATCTTCTCTCGAGGAGTTTTTGCTTGGGCGCACACGATGCACCTTCGGACATGCTCCTTCACTTCTCCAGACCAGTCGGGCCACCAAAACATTCGACCACACAGTTCTTTAGTCTTGTCAATGCCTGGGTGACCTGCTTGCGGTTCGTCGTGAATCCACTGCAACACCTTCCCCCGATTCTTGCATGGAATGTACAGCTTCCCCTCGTGGGTCCAACGTCCCTTCTCATCGAGTGTCAACTCCCAACCTGTCTGCCTTAACTCGTCGATCTCGGTCTGGTCAACCTCGGGAACCCACTCGGTACAATCCTGTAAGCTGAGGAGTCGTTCTTCTGGGAATTGGCTGGAGTGAAGGATGGGGGAAGGTTCCTTGTCTTCCCTCAGTGGACTGTGGGCATTCAAACGCGATAGGGCGTCCGCCTTGGAATTACAGATGCCAGGGCGGAACGAGATCTGGAGATGGAACCGACTGAAGAAGAGGGACCATCGGGCATGACGGGCATTTTTGCATCGGATGTTCCGCAGATACACCAGGTTTCGATGATCAGTGATCACTTCAATAGGAAATTTCGCTCCCTCCAGGTAATGCCTCCAGTGCGCGAGAGCCTCCTTGATGGCCAGGAGCTCTTTCTCCAGAATGGTATAATTCTGCTCAGCTGGCAGCATCTTTTTCGAGAAGAACGCGACTGGATGGAACACATTAGTAGAGTCGCGTTGGGAAAGCACCGCCCCGATCGCCTGGTGGGAGGCATCGGCTTCGAGACGGAATGGTTTGGCCGAGTCGGGTTGCAGTAGAATCGGGGCGGAGCAGAACAGCCGCTTCAAACTCTCCATGGCGTCCTCCTGGGGTCTGGTCCATTGGAACCTGGTGTTTTTTCGGGTCAGCTCAGTTAATGGCTTCACTAGCGCAGAGAAGTTCGGGATAAATCTCCGGTAATAATTAGCGAACCCCAAGAATCTTTGGATGTCCTTCACATTCACAGGCGTGGGCCAATCCAGGACTGCAGCGATCTTAGCCTGATCCATCTCCACCTGACCCGGGCTGAGAATGTGTCCCAAGTACTCGACGCGGTTCGCGTGAAACTGACACTTTTCCAACTTCACATAAAGGTGGTGATGTCGTAGCCTCTTCAGCACCTCCCTCACATGACCCACGTGTTCAGATTCATTGTCGGAGTAGACGAGGAAATCATCCAGGTAGATGGCCACGAAACGGCCAATGATGTCCTTGAATATGTCGTTCACCAAATACTGGAATGCGGCTGGGGCATTGCACAGCCCAAATGGCATCACCAGGTATTCAAAGTGCCCATACTTTGTCTTGAAGGCAGTCTTCCACTCGTCTCCCTCACGCATGCGGACCAAATTGTAGGCGCCCCGAAGGTCGAGTTTGGAGAATATGGTGGCCTCCTTGGCTTGATCGATCAAATCGGCGATCAGTGGCAACGGGTAGCGATTTTTGATCGTGATTTCGTTCAATTCCCCGTAGTCTACACACGGCCGCAACTCACCACCCTTCTTTTCGACGAAAAAGATAGGGGCTCCAGCTGGTGATTTGGAGGGCCTGATGAATCCCAACTCCAAAGCCTCGTCCAGGTAGGTTTTCAGAACCTCTTGTTCGTGGGGGGACAACGAGTAGATTTTCCCATGAGGAATGGGCTTGTCGGGAAGTAGTTCAATCTCGCAGTCGTAAGGACGATGCGGTGGGAGTTCTTTGGCCTCTACAGGGCTAAACACGTCCGTAAAGTCTCGGTAGCTATGGGGAATCTCCACCAAGTTGATGGTCGGGGTAGCTGATCTCTCTTCGGGAAAGGCTTCGACCGTCTCACACTCAGCGATTCCGCAGTCCCCACACACCACTGGATCAAAGGTAAGGGTTCGTCGTCTCCAGTCGATCGCTGGGTTGTGGATTTTCAGCCAGGACATCCCTACAATGAGTCGGTACCGGGGGGACTGGATTATGTCGAATTCGACGGATTCTGCATGGCGCCCCATCACCATCAAGAGAGGTTCAGTCTTCTCCAGCACCGCCCCGGAACGGATAACAGTCCCGTCCACTCCCCGTACCACGACCGGGGTGGTTTTCTTGACTCGAGCGATATTCAGCTCTTCCACCAACTTCGTATCAATATAGTTGAAGGGGGCGCCGCAGTCGATGAGTAGCTTCAGATTCTTACAGGAGACGTTCAGTAGATCGACGGGCACTTCCAAATGGTCCCCTGAAAGTGCCGCCAAGTCCTCGAAGGGTATCTGATTCAAACTCGAGGGCCCCCTTCCCCCTGCGCTCGAGTTGGGTCGTTTCCCGACCCCGTACACATCGCCTTTGAACCATCTTCAGTCAGGTTCTCCTGCGTGGCTAGTTTCACGTTGACTGACGAGCTGGACGCCTTCTTGGACAGTGGGCAGTCCCGCACCAAATGTCCCGCCTGGCCGCAGTACAGACATAGGCCCATCTTCACCCGTCGTTCCCTCTCTTCCGATGTCAAAGGCCCGCGGGGGCGCGACTCCCGGGGGCCGGACTTCTTTGCACTGAAAGGAGGGGTTCCAGATTTTGGAGGGGCGGGGGGGGTCCGTTCTGGGAACGGGTTCCGCTTGACTTCCACCCGACGTCCCTCCCCTTTCCTATCGAGCCGACGTTGGTCGATTTGAATGACCAGATCCATCAATTCTCTCGTGGTAGTAGGTTGTGGGAAGACGTACTGCAGAGCATCTTTTATGTCGTCCCGTAATCCAAGTAGAAAGACTGGCAATTGTGCCTCTTCGGGCCAGTCTAGCTCCAGCACCAACTGGTTGAACTTGGTGATGTAAGTCGAGAGGTCGGAAGACCCTTGTCTGAGGGTAAGCAGTTCGGCTCGACGGGCCTGGTCCAACTGCCGAAGCTCGAAGATTCTTTTAAATTCGGACAAGAAGGCATCGTAGTCTCTTAGAAGGAAAGAGTTCTTGTCAAGTAAGGGGGAAGCCCAGGCTAGGGCGTCACCTCCCAGGTTCGAGATTATAAACAACACTTTAGCCTCACTCTTCCTAAACTGTTGCTCTTTCGCTCGGAAGTGGAGACTACACTGAGTGAGGAAAGCCTTGCAATCACGGGGGTTACCCAGGAAGCGCTCGGGCAAAGAGATCTTTAAGTTTAGACCCTCCCGGGGTTCAGCAAGAGGGGGTTCTACTCTCTGTAGTAAAGGCATCTCGGCTGGGGAGGTTGGCGAAGGGCCAGGAGACTGAGGGTTCCTCGTTTCCATGGTGGTTTGCAACTCAGAGACAGTGCGCTGTAAAGCGGACGTTTGCTGTCTACTGTCCTCAAGGTCCTTGCGCAAATCTTCCAATGCCTGAGTGATTCTATCAATTGCAGCCTCCATCAGGCCGGGGAGACCGTATGGTCTTCGCTATCTGTCAGGAAAGGCGGAATCTTAACTCTTTAGGGAGAGGTGCTCCGGGGACCCTCGAACCAGAGGGCAGGATGGATTGGCAAGCAAGACAATAAACCACTACCAGTGCCACCAACCCACCCCAGTACTCAAGTAAAGGATACACTCTCTCTTCTCCGGAGCCTGATGGAAGGAGCGGAGACGGCGGATCCCACCCGAGAGTAGGATTCGCCGGCGCCACCGATTTGGAGATGGGGAGGGGAACACGCTTTGCAGGGAAGTAGCTTGGGATTCCCACACTCCAGGCTGCAAAACACAAGATTACAAGGTCTAATTACTGCTCGGATCACACTAATAATCCTTCAAAAGCCCTATGGGAGTATTAAGAAACCCAGGACAATACCTGTAGGTGGATGGCGCCGGGTTCGGGGTGAGATGACACCAGACTCGCCGTCAGGATGGTGGGGTATGGTTAAGGAGAACCACCATGAAATTGGACATTCCAACCACCAGTACACCAATTCCCCAAGAACCCCTTCCTTCTTCACCCTCCCCACACCCCCAACATAAAAGGATATAGATAGTGGTGCCTGCAATCTCCAGCGATGGTGAAGTCTTGGGAGGGAGCAGGAGCTTCCTTCAGTGAGTAATGCCTTGCTGGGGAAAGGAAGCAGTGTCTCTCTTGCAGGCAGGAGAATGGGGAATTCACCACAAATCCCAAGGTAGTGTCTCTCTTAGAGGCAGAGGAATGGGGAATACACCAAAGCCCCAAGGTAGTGTCTCTCGCAGGAGCAGGCTCCTTCTGCCCTGGGTTGGTGACAGTCAGCGAGTGCGAGGTGTGAGGGGCAGTGGAGGACCCGGGCCCGGGTGCTCCACCGGTGGCCCCCACCGAAAAACAAGCGGAGCGGGTGGCAGTGCCAGCGGGAGCTGGCCTGATGGGTGAGGCAGTAACAACGCGATTCCGGTGTTCAACTGCAGGACTGGCACCTGGTCGGCGGAGACGCACGAGAACCGAGGTGAGCGAATGGGGGGGGGAGACGGGAGGGATGCGGTGCTGAGAACGGAAAGTCCAGCGGCAGCGGGGCGTGGGTGCCTGGCCCCCGCTACGCAACTCACCAGGAGGAGACGGGAAGTTCAAGTGCCCAGCGCATCAACACTGGGCCCCGGGTACGGCGTCCAAAGGAGCCCGGGCAGAGATGAGGCGGTGAGTGCACGACTTGCCTCACCCGGTCACACAGGATCTCCACAGCGGCAGGCAGCCGCGGCTCACACGCGCAGGGTTGCCAGGTTGGTGGGGGGGGGGTCACCCAGCCCCACTACGAACGGTTTCGGGTTCCAGCGATGGCTCGGCAGGGCCTCTGGTGGCCTCAGGGGGACACAAGGCGAGTGCGTCTTGTTCCCGTGGAGTTCTTAGCGAAGACAATCAGGAGAGAGGCAGAGCAGGGTGACAGGCGTCGTGCGGTTGCGACCTGTCCCCTGATTGGCTGCCTGTGGGTCACCTCTGGGTCGCCCTACGGTGGCCAAGGGGGTCCCAAATGGCTGAACTGGCAACCTCTGGATAACCCCAAGGCTGCGTGACTGACAGAGAGGAGGCGAAGAGAGGGGGGGGGGACGGGGCACCCACACCCACCTATGCCCACAACCTAAGTATGGAGACCTTTACTGCACAATGGTGTGCAATCAGGGTTTCTAACCAGAACCTATGTACAACCAGGACCTATTTACAAACGGGACACTAAGTCCAACCTCACTGGGATGGGGGCCGGGGCCTGACACTTTCCCCCCCTTCAGAACCCCCTTCCCTCATCTCAAAATCGTGGATTAGCTTATGATCCATGGAACTAGCCCCTTCCCAAGAGTTCTCGGAAGCTGGGCAACCTTTCCAGGATACCAGGTACTCTTTTTGTCCAGCCAGCAAACGACTTTTCAGAATCTTCTCGGCCTCACATTCCAATTCTTCCAGTCTCAAATTGCGTTTGCTCAGTCGAGTGTTGGTTAGGGCTGGCTTCAGCAAAGACACATGGAAGGTATCATGAATCTTCCAGCTCGCTGGTAGTTTCAATTTTACATTCAGCACAGAAAGTCTTTCTTTGATTCTGAATGGCCCAACGAATCGAGGTTTGAATTTTCTGCTGAACCCAGAGAGCTTTAAGTTCTTGGATGACAACCAGACATATTCTCCCACTTGATAGTCTGGTGGTTCTCTCCGTTTCTTGTTGGCGTGTTTTTCGTATTCTCTTTTGGCGTTCTCCAAGTTCTTCTTCGCCAACGCGTGGACCTTTTCCAGTCGACCGATGGTTTGTCTGGCCGCCGGCACCCTCAATGCCACTTTCGATTCCGGCAAGATGGATGGGATCATCCGGGGCGTCGTTCCATAGACACATTCAAAGGGGCTCATCTTGATTGCAGAATGGTACGCGTTGTTGAACGCGAATTCCGCTAGAGGCAGCAACTTGGTCCAGTTATTCTTGTTCTCCACTGCATAACACCTCAGGTACTGTTCGAGGGTTTGATTTGTGCGTTCCGTCTGCCCATCGGTTTGTGGGTGATATGCGGTGGAGAGGGAGGAGTGGATTCCCCATTGCGCCAAGATCTCCCTCCACAAGTTGGCGGTAAACTGGGGGCCCCGGTCCGTAACAATCTTGGATGGGAGGCCGTGACTCCGATAGATGTGAGCAAGGAACAGCTCCACCAGCTCAGGGGCCGACGGCAACTTGCTCAGTGGGACAAAGTGCGCCATTTTGGAGAACAGGTCCACGATCACCCAGACGACAGTCTTGCCACAACATTTGGGCAGGTCGGAGATGAAATCCATTGCTATCGCGTCCCATGGGACAACTGCTGTCTCCAGGGTTCTTAAGCAACCGGCCATCTTCCCTCGGGTATTTTTCGCTTGAGCACACACGCCACACCTCATGACGTAATCCTTCACCTCTCCAGACCAATCGGGCCACCAAAACATTCGACCACACAGCTCTCTCGTCTTGTCAATGCCCGGATGGCCCGCTTGCGGTTCGTCGTGAATCCACTGCAACACCTTTCCACGATTCTTGAAAGGGATGTAAAGCTTCCCCTTGTGTGTCCAACGTCCCTTGTCGTCGAGTGCTAGCTCGCAACCTGCCTGCCTTAACTCCTCGATCTCAACCTGTTCAACCTCAGGAACCCACTCGGCACAATCTTGTAAGCTGAGGAGTTGTTCTTCTGGGAATTGGCTGGAGTGGAGGATGGGAGCGGGTTCCTTGTCCACCTTCTGGGGATGGTTGGTATCCAGACGCGATAGGGCGTCCGCTTTGGAATTGCAGATGCCAGGACGGAAAGAGATCTGAAGATGGAATCGACTGAAAAATAACGACCACCGGGCATGACGGGCATTCTTGCATCGGATGTTCCGCAGATAAACCAGATTCCGATGATCCGTGATCACTTCAATCGGAAACTTCGCTCCCTCCAGGTAGTGTCTCCAGTGAGAGAGAGCCTCCTTGATAGCCAGCAGCTCTTTCTCCAAGATGGTGTAATTCTGCTCAGCTGGCAGCATCTTCTTCGAGAAGAAAGCGACGGGATGAAACACGTTCGTAGCGTCGCGTTGGGAAAGGACTGCCCCGACCGCCTGGTAGGAGGCATCCGCTTCCAGACGAAATGGTTTGGCAGCATCGGGTTGCAGCAGGATTGGGGATGTGCAGAACAACCGCTTCAAACTCTCCATGGCGCCGTCCTGAGCACTAGTCCACAGGAACCTGGTGTTCTTCCGGGTCAGCTCGGTCAAAGGCCTCACAAGAGCAGAGAAGTTTGGGATAAATCTCCGGTAATAGTTTGCGAACCCCAAGAATCTTTGGATGTCTTTCACGTTCGTGGGGGTGGGCCAATCCAAGACCGCAGTGATTTTAGCCTGATCCATCTCGACCTGGCCCGGGCTGAGTATGTGACCCAAATACTCGACGCGGGCCGCGTGGAACTGACACTTTTCCAGCTTCACGTAAAGGCGGTGACGCCGTAGTCTCGTCAGCACCTCTCTCACATGATTGACGTGCTCCTGCTCGCTGTCGGAATAGACTAGGAAATCATCCAAGTAAATGGCCACAAAGCGGCCAATGATATCCTTAAAAATGTCGTTCACCAGATACTGGAAAGCGGCTGGAGCGTTGCACAGTCCAAAGGGCATCACCAGGTATTCGAAGTGCCCATACTTGGTCTTAAAGGCGGTCTTCCATTCGTCCCCCTCTCGCATGCGGACCAGGTTGTAGGCGCCCCGCAGATCGAGTTTGGAGAATATGGTGGCTTCCTTGGCTTGATCGATCAAGTCGGCTATCAGTGGCAACGGATAACGATTTTTGATGGTGATTTCATTCAATTCTCCGTAATCTACACACGGCCGCAACTCGCCCCCCTTCTTTTCGACGAAAAAGATGGGCGCTCCAGCCGGCGATTTAGACGGTCTGATGAATCCCAACTCCAGGGCCTCGTCCAGGTAGGTTTTCAGAGCCTCTTGCTCGTGGGGGGACAACGAGTAGATTTTCCCGTGGGGAATTGGCTTATCGGGGAGCAGCTCGATCTCGCAGTCGTAGGGACGATGCGGCGGAAGTTCCTTGGCCTCAACCGGGCTGAACACATCAGCAAAGTCTTGGTAAATCTTGGGAATCTCCATTAAGTTGATGATCGGGGTGGTTGATGTCTCTTCGGGGAAGGCCTCTACAGTCTCAAAACCAGCTATCCCGCAGTCCCCACACAACGAGGGATCAAAGGTGATGGTCCGCCGTCTCCAATCGATTGCTGGGTTGTGGGTCTTAAGCCATGACATCCCTACAATGAGCTGGTACCTTGGGGACTGAATGATGTCGAATTCCACGGATTCCGCGTGACGCCCCATCACCATCAGAAGAGGTTCAGTCTTCTCCAGCACCGCTCCGGAGCGGATGACCGTACCATCCACCCCACGCACTACCACCGGGGTGGGTTTCTTGACTCGAGCAATGTGCAGCTCTTCCACCAGTTTCGCATCAATATAATTGAAAGGGGCGCCACAGTCGATTAGCAGCTTCATCTTCTGGCTGGAGACGTTTAGTAGTTCGACTGGCATTTCCAGATGATCCCCCGATAGGGCTGCCAGGTCTTCGAAGGGTATCTGATTCAAACTCGAGGGCCCCCTTCCCCCTGCACTCGAGTTGGGTCGTTTCCCGACACCGCAGGCTTCACCTTCGGACTGTCTTCAGCCAGGTTCTCCTGAGTCGCGAGCTTCACACTGACTGACGAGCCAGACGCTTTCCTAGACAGCGGGCAGTCTCGCACCAAGTGCCCCGCCTGGCCGCAGTACAGGCATAGGCCCATCTTGACCCGTCGCTCCCTCTCTTCCGATGACAGGGGCCCTCGAGGGCGTGACTCACGAGAGCTGGGCCTCTTTGAACTGGAAGACGAGGTCCCGGGTTTGGGAGGGGTGGTCGGTGTTCGTTCAGGAAATGAGTTCCGCTTGACTTCCACCCGACGTCCCTCGCCTTTCCGGTCGAGTCTACGTTGGTCGATTTGAATGACCAAATCCATCAATTCTCTCGTAGTGGTGGGTTGTGGGAAGATATACTGCAAGGCGTCTTTGATTTCTTCACGTAGCCCAAGTAGAAAGACCGGGTATTGCGCCTCTTCGGGCCAGTCTAGCTCCAGCACCAACTGGTTGAACTTCGTGATGTAGGTAGCGAGATCGGAGGACCCTTGCCTGAGGGTCAGCAGTTCCGCTCGACGGGCCTGGTCCAGTTGTCGGAGTTCGAAGATTCTTTTAAATTCAGACAAGAAGGCCTCGTAGTCCCTTAAAAGGAAAGAGTCCTTGTCAAGTAGGGGAGATGCCCAGGCTAGGGCGTCCCCTCCCAGGTTAGAGATAATGAACAACACCTTAGCTTCATTCTTCCTGAACTGTAGTTCTTTTGCTCGAAAGTGTAGACTACACTGTGTGAGGAAAGCTTTGCAATCTCTGGGATTTCCCATGAAGCGTTCGGGTAACGAGATCTTTAAGTTTAGACTCTCCTGGGAAACTGTGTGTGAGGATTCTGCTCTCTGTAATAAGGGCATCTCAGCGGGAGCGGTAGGCGAAGGGCCAGGGGATTGGGGATTCCTAGCTTCCATAGTGGTCTGCAGCTCAGAGACAGTGCGCTGTAAGGAGGAAGTTTGCTGTCGGCTCTCCTCTAGATCCATACGCAAATCTTCCAACGCCTGAGTGATTCTATCTAGCGCAGCCTCCATCAGGCCAGGGAGACCGTATGGCCTTCGCTTAGTGTCAGAAACGGTGAATTTAGCTGCTAGTAGAGAGAGATGTTTCTAATATCCCTCCAGGTACTGAGTGAGAGGCTGGTAGAGGGGAATATATTTCAATCGTGGTTCCACCAACCCCCTCCCAATGCTCAAAAAGGATACACTCTCTATTCTCCGGGGCCTGATGAAAAGAGTGGAGACGGCGAACCCCACTCGAGAGTAGGACTCGCCGGCGCCACCGATCTGGAGATGGGAACGAGGACACTCTTGCAGGATGGCGTTTTGAGGTTCCCCAACTCCAGGCTGCAAGACACAAGGTTACGAGATCCAATTACTGCTCTGCGTCTGTCAATGACTGTCCTTATACAAAAGGGAATACCTCAACTCACGACGGTACCTGAAAGTGGATGACGCCGGGTTCAAGTCGAGAATGGCACCCTGGTTCCCCCAAGGAAATATGTGCTCGGGTTAAGGAGAACCACTGAAAGATTGAGCGCTTCACCCACTATTCACTAATTATCCCCAGACCTCTTCCTCCCTCCCTCCATTCCCCATTCATAAAACAAAAAGGATATCACTCTGGGTTCTTGTAATCGCCAATGGTGATGGGTTCTTTTGAAGGGGCGATGATTCCCAAAGGAGGGGCCACAAGAAGGTTCTGGGGTAGTGTCTCTCCTGCTGGCCAGGGAAGGAGGATGCACCACAGACACTGAAGGTAGTGTCTCTCCTGCTGACGAGGGGATGAAGAAGTCACAGCAGTCCCTGGAGGTAGTGTCTCTTACCGGAGCGTGCTCCTTCTCTACGTCACGAGAGGAAAAGGTTCGCAGGCGAGTTGTGAGGGGCGGTGGAGACCCGGGCCCGGGTGCTCCACCGGTGACTCTCACCGAAAAACAAGCGGTACGGGGAGCAGCACCAGCACCGGCTGGGCGGTTGATCTCAGCGACGGCAGCCCTGACTTTCCAACGTCGGACCTGTGTGGTGACGAGGCGCGGCAGCAAGGCGGGGGGGGGGCGGGCGGGGGACCAGCAAGTCCAGCGGGTTCGAGGTCGGAGGACGACAGGTCCTCAAAGGACGGCTTAATGGGCGGCTGTTGAGGGCCCGGACAGAAGACTTGGGTGCGCGGGCGGCCGGGCTGGGACTCCGGAGCAGATGTGCCTGTGAACGCGCCACTTGCCTCACAGTACAGGATTCAGGGTCCAAGGTGATACGGCCCCCCCGGTCCTCTCTGCGGGGGCCGCACTTCTGAGTTCAGAATGGGGGGTGGATTGGAACCACCGGCCCCGTCGCAGGTCACGTTCAGGCCCCCTACGATGTCTTCCACAGAGGCCGTGGTAGTCTGAGGGAACTTCAGGCGAACACGTCTTGTTTCCTGACAGTTCTGAAGCGAAGGCAACGGGAGCAGGGCAGAGCAGGGTGACTGGAGTCGCGCGGTCACAACCTGCCCCCTGATTGGCTGTTGCAGGAGTCACCTCTGGTTAACCCTACGGTGGCCTCTTCAGTCCCAAACATTTCAGCTGCCATTTCAATAATAGTCATGCGTCTGAGTGAGTGGCAACTAGGGCGGTGAGAGAGAGGGGGAGGGAGGGGGGAAGCCCTGCCCACAGCCCTACCCACGGCCCATGCATCGAGGAGAATAGCATCTGGAAACATATTTACATTCAGGGCACTAATTCCCCAACTATTTACAGGTCCTACTACTAAGCTCACTGAGATGGGACCCGGGGCCTGACAACTATCTACCAATTGTAACTGAAAGGACTCACCG
>JAUCNN010409053.1:0-11584 GCA_032353935.1 Desmognathus planiceps | reverse complement strand
GGGAGTATTTTGTGGATTAAAAGCTCATCTTTATCCCAAATTACTTCTGTCTCGCTTGGCTAACCCCTTATTGCCTTCTGTATAACCTTGGGCGGTTTCAGCCTTGCACCTAGAATACTTTTTGAATTATAATCAGAAACATTTTTCTACATAGACTTATCATGGGGTCTGAGGTGTCCTCTCTGTGTCATTGCTCAGCTGCGCGGCGCGCGCGGGGAAACCCGCCCTAAACCGGATTTTACTGGCATCCCCTGTTCACCGCGTGTTTCAGTCTACATAATCGATTTTCCCTAATTTATTCATGCTTTCCAGCCGTCCACTGACTCTTTTTAATTGGAAAAGTCCTATCTGCTTTGCCATCATGCATTTTTTCCTGTTCGGTGCAGCCACGCTCATCGGCCCTTCTGCCCTAGGCTCGTCCTGCACCGCATTTTGGGTGCTCTTTTTGTGTATTTTAAACAGGAACCTGCCCTTTCCCCCAGAAACCTAGTGCAAGGAAAAGGCCAGCTGGTGCTGTTAAAGTTAATGTACAGCTTTTACCTGGGCTCCTGCTTCCGTACGAATGCACAGCATTCCTTGGTTTGATATTAACCGAGGCATGCTGGGCTACGCATAGTCGGCCTGTGCTCATGTGAGCTCGAGGTTTTGCGTCCAGCATGAAATGAGAAATGAACTTTTGCAGCTGGAGACGAAATGTGTGTCTCTACTAATCTATCATATCAAATTTGTGTTGCTACATATGTATAAAAGATTTCACTATCCTAAGACATCAAGATTATGTGGCTACATTTGTGTCAAAAGAATATAATAAGTGTTGCAATGAAATGAATACAAATGTATCATTGTTCTGTGTCACTGTTTCTCTGCCAGTGGTGTATTTCATTGTAGGCCTCAGAAGTCATGACAACCATCCAGCAGGAAGCTAACGCCCACACGGGGAGGGCAGAGAATGTAGCGAGAGTTAGGGGGGAGGGAAGAGGCGCCAAGGGAGGAACACCCCAGGCCACAGACAGGGCGGACCGCAAAATCACCCAGACCCCCGCTAAGGGAAGACCAGGACTTATGAGGAGAACAAGCACACCTCACCTGAAACCTGACACCCGAAACCACCCACCCCAGAAACCACCCGCCCCGCGCCTAGGGAGGGACATCCCAGGCCACAGACATGGGGGGCGAGGCTGATGCCCCGCCAGCAGAGGAGGGCCGCCAATCTCCCAGGCCCCCGCTAAGGAAGGCGCAAATCAGGCAGACCAAGACTAGTGGGGAGGGCAAGGACACCACACCCATTAACCTGACGTTCGACCACAACCACATACCACACTAGAGAGGACAGCTTACAACACAGGAGAGGATTGTGCTGCTACCCGGGCATCTAAGGCTATACCTATGCATACCGACTCCCATTAACTCTACCCATCCACCTACAGGGCCACACGGGACCGCAGAGAGGCTTCAAAACAAAGGATGACAAACACGGGGCAGACAAGACCAGGAGAGCCGCACCAGAACAAGGAAAAGCAGGAACGCAGGTTGGAAGAAAGAAGAGGAAGACAAGAAGAGGGAAGAAATGGGGCCAAGCAAGACCACACAAACAAGACATGGAGGCAGGGACAGCGGATCCGGAGAGTACAGAACCACACCACCCAGATAAAGAAAACAAAAGGCCCGGGAACGGCACAGACATCACCTTGGAGGAGGGGGACCAACGAGGAGACAAATCTCACAACCCCAGGAAAGAGGCTGCTAGCGAAAGCAAAAGCAAAAGGAGAAGAAAAAGACACAAGAAGAAGAAAGATAAGCACACCTGGCAATATCCGAACCCCCCCAAACAGACACAACAAATGGAGAACGAGGAAGGGAGGCCAGCACACCAGACACGAAACTCCTGCCACCGGACCCAACGGAACTAACAAAGGAGGACCAGGGACTTACCAGGAAGGGACCAAATGAGCCCCACCCTGCCGGCACACCCAAGACAACACCCAGGGAAACAGGCACCTAAGGGATCACGGAATCCCCAACAAGACAAGGGCCTCCCGCACCAACCACAACGAGGAAAAGAAGGAGAGAGTGGCCAGAAGTGAGGATGGAACTGGAAAAATACAGGAAAACAATGAACTTCAAACCCCCCACCAACCCACTGCCGGGGAGAAAGGAAAGGAGGAGAACCTGGCTCCTAGAACCAGAACTAGCTGGCTCCGCGGTGAAACACCCGAAATTAGGAAGACAGGATAGCGACGAAGACCTACAAAACCTAAGACCATTCTCACTAGAAGAAGACGACCCATCCCCACCTCCGCGAGCAGGAGCAACCACATACCCAGAAGACCAAGTCCAAGAAAAACGAAAGAGAAGCAGAAAGGATGAACAACCAAAGGAAGATGGTACCCCGGAGAAAGAGGGAGGAAGACCAAACTTAGGAGAAGAGGAAAGAAGGGAAACAGTAAAATTCTTCCTAGTAAACGCCTGGTCAGCGTCCAAACACAGAACAGAAATCAGGGACCTGATCGAAGAGACGGACCTGGATATCCTCCTAGTGACAGTATCCTGGTTCCGGGAAGAGTCCATGCCGATAGTAAACCAGATAACCCCCCCGAATTATCAATACATCCTCAGAAACAGGAATTCTAGAGGAGGAGGACTAGCGATTTTCCATAAGGACCACATATCAATAGAAGAAGACGATAATTTCAAGATAGAGAGATGCGAACACCTACTGGCCAAGTGCAGATTCAATGAAAAAGAAACACATTCGCTCCTCCTAGTATACAGACCACCACCGGAGGACAAAGACTTCCCAGACTCCTTCGCCGACCAGCTTCCAGACATAATGCTCAAACACGACAAACTAATCATACTGGGAGATTTCAATATGAGGATGAACACAAGAGAGGACAAAACTACCAACAACTTCATGGACAACATGGAAGCCCTAAATTTTAAACAAGGAGTGATAGGCCCCACAGATAAAAAAGGAAACACCCTCGACAGAATCTTCTACAGCGACACAAACATCACAGTGAGACAACCAATAGACCTCCCATGGACAGACCACAAACTCATACCGTTCGAAATAACCAAGGAAGGAAAGGCGAGAAGCACGATCCCAGGCACCAGAACAGGGAGGAATTGGCGGATGCTGGAAATCGGAAACACTCTCCTCCCGAAAATCCACGAGATCCTAGCAAACCAGGAAGACCCAACGCAACCAGCAGAGCAAGACACAGAGCCACCAGAAAGGAGGCCCACAGAGGCGGAGAAAGACAGGATAAGATCAGAGATCGGGAAAGAAATCAGCGACCTAAAATCCTGGATCACAAAGGCCCTGGACAAGATCGTACCGATGAGAAAAACCAAAGGGGGAAGCGCACATAAACCAAACAAGTGGTACACCAGATCGACTGACGAACAAAAGAGGAAGTGCAGAGAGTGGCTCCGGAAATGGCAGAAAAACAAAACAGAGGCAAACCTACTAGGATACAGATTAAACATCAGACACTATAGGAAGATGCTAGAAAACTCAAAAAGAACACACTACTCAGAGAGGATAGAACACGCGGAGGAAGCAAGCAGAGAATTATTCAGAATCATTAACGAACTGAAGGCCAGCAAGAAGAAAATCGAAGAACCGGACAGCCAGGAGTTCTGCGACAAAATGGCAACCCACTTCCGAGAGAAAGAGAAAACCCTGGATCATAAGATCAAAAACCTAAAGACACAAATGGGTAACAAACAAGACGAATCCAACGAAGAGGGCACAAGCAACCAGGGACTCCCAAGGCTGGCCAACTTCCACATACCAACCAGGGAAGAATACTTCAAATTCATCAGGTCAAACCACTCAGCCGGCTCACAAGAAGATCCATGCCCACAACACATCTACAAAACTTTGGCCTCATCAGAAATAGTAGGCGAACTGATCTGGAACATAATCAAAAAAGCTCTAAGCTACGGAGTCATGCCTCCGGAGCTCAAGACATCCCACATCAAACCCCTGCTAAAGAACATAGGACTGGACCCAACCATCGGAGACAATTTCAGAGCCATCGCCAGAAGCAAATACCTGGGAAAAATCATCGAGAAAATAGTAGCCGCCCAAGTGAACCAACACCTGGAAGCAAAAAATCTGCTGGACAGCTCACAATCAGGGTTCAGACCCAGACACAGCACAGAGACCGTGACCATAGCAATCCTCGACGACCTCAAAGCACAGGCAGATCAACAGGGAGCGGCGGTCCTGATCCTCCTAGACCTCTCGGCCGCATTTGACACAGTACAACACGACATTCCTCTGGAGAGGAGTAGGAACATAGGAATCATGGACAACTGTGAGAACTGGATCAGAGAATTCCTATCAGACAGGAAGGTTAAAGTATCATCGAGGAATCACTCCTCAGAATCCTATTCACCAGAGTTTGGAGTCCCTCAAGGATCACCCCTCTCCCCAATCCTCTTCAACATCTATCTCAAACCACTGGGCGACATCATCAGAAGACATGGCCTGACAACTTATAACTACGCAGACGATACCCAACTCATATGGAAACTCGACAAGACCGGTAACACAAGCCCGGATAACCTTGCAACCTGCATCAAGGAAATATCCGGCTGGATGGCGAACAACCATCTACTCCTGAACCCCAGTAAGACGGAGGTGACGACCTTCAGAAACAGAGAGCTGGTGCCGGACCCACTGCCTTGGCCGGCAGAGCTGGGAAACCCCCCAGCGGCCACTACATCGACAAAAAGCCTCGGACTGATAATTTCGGGAAACATCAACCCTCTGAAGAACGCGAAAGAGACCTCCAGGAAATGTTTCCACATCTTGAGAATCCTCAAAAAAATCTTCCCAATATTAAATTATAAGCAAAGGGTGACGGCCATAACAGCGCTCATACTCAACAGACTCGACTATTCGAATGGCATCTACGCGGGCGCAAGCGGCGAATGCATCAACGTACTGCAAAGAGTACAAAACGCAGCGGCCAGACTCCTCACAAGGACACCGCCGATGGAACACATCACCCCAGCACTGGTAGCCCTCCACTGGCTCCCCATCAGCAGGAGGATAACATACAAAATTCTCCTACTAACACACCAGATCATAAACACAAAAACACCAAGCTACCTCCACCAGAAAATCAAGATAAAGAGAGGAACCCGTACACTCAGAAACTCAGAAGATGTCAGGCTAGAAATTCCCAAAGCAAGGACAACGAGATGGGGCGAAGCCATTTTACCTTCCAAGCTCCAAGGATTTGGCACCTCACACCACTGACCATCCGGAAAATCAAGGATAAAACACCCTTCAAAGAACAAGCAAAAACTTGGTTATTTATCAATAATAACGACGATAACTAAGGCCCAAGGAGTCATCACATCACAACTCCACCCACCCGGAATTGAAGGGCATGACCGCCATTAAAGGACATCAACCAAGCCACTCACCAGCACCAATGAAGTGAACCAAGCCCAAGGACCGGCCTACCGACCGAGAGATAACAGGGAAAAGAATAAAGGCACAAGAAATCAGCACCCCAAAACTCTGCCATGCGAAATCAAGGATTCCACAAGGATTCCACACTTCAAACCACAAGCACAATAAGGCTACCGGTCAACAGCAGCTAAAAGATCCAAGGCCCAATAGCAGATGGCACGACTCCGGGACCAACACCGGAGACCGAGCCGGAAACCTGGGTATGCGCTTACACCCGACCGAGGAGGAGGGGGAGCCCAGACCCTAGATGTCAACACCAGACAAGCCGACGAAGTCGGGAAAGACGCAACAACCACCAACACCGGAATGGGGGAGGAGAGCCAGAAAAAGGTAGGACCCATTTTAATACATCTACAACCATGTCCCCAGGGTTAAAATACTAAAGTTAATCAGACTCTATAAGAATTTAAAACTGTAACTCCGAAAGGGCACCAGGACAGCGCATAAAACTCCAAATGGGGTCCTTGGCGCTATACAAATGCAATTTAACATAACATAACATAACTTAAGATGGCCACCAGATATGTGCACCCATGTGTCAGAGCTCTGGTGGAAGCGATTAATCATGATAATATCTTGGACATCGGACCGCAGAGGGCTATGATAAGATGCAGCTGGTTTTTTGGAGGGGGTTTGGTTCTGGGAACTGGCCACTGTGTATAAACGGGGATGGATGAGTGGAAGAATGATCCCCACCCTGCGGTAGTATGGCAGGTGCCAGATGGCCAGGCAAGCCCACCTCTTCTCTCCACCTGGGCCATACCTTACATAGCTGATAGTACTAGTATAGCTAATAGTATAGTATTATAAATATAGATAAATATAGTACAATTGGGAGAGGATAAGAAATCGGATTTCAGGGAGAAAGTGGTGTATTAAGGTGTGTCGATATGCGTTACCATATGTTGTCCCACGAGTTATCATAGGTTGGTCTGGCTATGTTACGGATATGGTTACTGTTCTGTTATTGACTATGTCTCCCGGATTAAGTCTTCAAGATGCCATCATGCAGCAAGGCCGACTCATCCAGGTCAGGCTGTAGCCCTATCTCCACAGTTTAGCTCAGCATGCTCGGTACACTCGTACTCTATGTCCTACCTTGGATGTCCTCTGGTATCATGACATAGGCAATATAGGTAACATCATGCCGGGAGTACCACAGGGGGTACCGGGGTGTACATGCTGGGGGTATTACCGTGGTTTTTTCTCAGAGTATAAAATGGTCTGACCCAACATGGGGTAATGCCGTGGGCACCCAGGGTGGTTGCTGGGAGAACTAGCAGGGGTACTACCTGGGGGGCGGAGGGGGGAGGTTCCAAGTAGAAAAATTCCTGAATCAAGTTGGCCACCACTAGTTATGATTAGGGGTTATTTCTGAATATGTGGCCTGATTCAACATGGCTGCCTCTAATTCGCTCTGGAACCAGTCAGTAGTGTAATCGTGGTATCTGCCTGGCTGTTAGTATTGCAAGTCTGATTACTAGGGCCACCAGAGCTCAGAGCCTGTGTGCCCTGAGGCCCATGGGCGTGTGGCACGTTAATCTAGTCAATAAAGTAAAAGTAAAAGATCCTGATCTTAAGTAGTCTCCATCAGACCAAAGCTGGGGCATCATGGTACACAAAGGATCATTATAATATAATTATACATTTTGCATTCTGCATTCAGAATATGTATACGCTGCATTAGTGCTCTACTATGCACTTACTACCAATAGCACTAACTACCATTAGCTGCTATTCAAGGGTATTGATGAATTAATGTGGCCCGATAACACTTGGCGGCCACCACTAGCTCTAAACCAGCTAGTTATTTTATTGAGTGCTGATTTTGTTGCAATCCCTTTACCCCGGCTGGCCAGTGGTCAGGTTCTACTTAAGTCTGGGGCGCATGGTTACAGAGTTAATACCCATCTGACATAAGAATAGGGCCTAGGGACTGTAAATATAATAATTAAAGATAATTCATTATCCAAAGTATAAGTCGCCCCTTATCCTGTGAATATTCACAAGATCCAGCCTGATCATCTTAAATGTTAAACAATATTCTTAGAGCCCTCCTCTGGGGGGTCTCTGTTATTAGGCTTACGTTCACATCTTATTGGTATCTCACCAGAGATGGGAGGCATGCCATATCCATAGCCCCATTTCCTCCCGGGAGCTAGTCCTATTCAGCTACTATTTGCCTATCCTTGATCTGGGTAAGTTGTCAAATTAGGTCAGGATCAAGTCCTACTTAAACTATCAAAGTTTTTATCTAGGGTTTTATAAGGTATCCACAGTATCTATTGTATCTAGGTTATCTAAGGTATTACCTATAACAAAATAAGTGAAATGAATGAATGACCTAGATTATTAATGAAGGTATTACCTAAGGTATTATAAGGTATCATCTAGGTACTAGAATTGGATCTGGGAAATGTATATGATGAGTATGTGATAATCAACATTTGCTTTGTAACTTCCAGGTTGATGGAATACTGCTGATAAACTGCTATAAGCCGTTGGAAGACAACAGAAACTAGTCCAGTCCCTGTCACTAGGTTAGTCTGTTTGCTAAAACCTGCCTCATTTGAATATATTATATTTTCTCCCCATTTGTAATGCTGATGTTTCGCTGCTACTAATATATACTTCCATCTGAAATTTCCGCTGGTGCTTTTTGTTTGTTCAATTGTTAGTTCAGTACATTGAAATCATGTCTACTTCAATTATTACTGCAAAAAGTGGTCCTTTAGATGTATTCGTAACCAAAGCCGTGAAATGAATAGATCACCAGGTAGAACAAACTCTTCAAGCAATCAAAGGTACGCAATTAACACACACCCTCATAATTCACCAAACAACTCAATCTTGCCTTCTGAGAATGTGACCAATGAATAGTGCTATCCAAGACCATTCTGTCATGGGGGAAGAACAGAAACGCTACTGTATCCTTACCTGATTCATAAAGTCAGAAAGAAGGAGCCCCACCTAGCAAAGTAGCAAAAAACAACTACTTCACAGAAGGACAAGAAGAGTACTAGCAATATGTCAGATTCTCCACCCCAGTCTTTAGCCATTTTAGTTACCAAATCTATAGATAAAAAATCATTCATGCTAACACAAGTGTTATTGTTACTCTCAACACTAACAAAAAAAATTAGACATTTTAGATTCTAACTCAGACTTCATTCAGATTGGGGTGGAGACCTTGACAAATACTTCCTCTACATAAGGCCTGGGTCATTCTTTGCATGTTAACCCCTCATACTTTGATTAATGGTTTCATATCGCCAATCTTGCATTAAGAGTTCTTACATAACCCATTAATCACAATTGTGCTTATCAGTACACAATAGTGCATATGTAATTAAGACCAACGTTGATTATCCCCATTGGCTAAAAAATTTCCAAAACAAATAAACCTATCATCAGAGGTTAGGGGGCAGTCTCTGAAGATCTAATCCATATTTACTAAATTGCAACTGGAACATTTCTTTTGACCCGCAAATCTATTGTTAAAAAGACACATTAACAATGGAATCAATTTTCATTTTCAGCAATCAAAATTAAAATAATTGAAAATGTTTTTCTTCACACAAAAGAAACTATTATGTACTTTCCAGAGCACAAAAGAGTGCATAATGATTCTTGCATCAGTTTTGTAAAAATAGGATTTTTTTGCATTGACTTCACACAATCAAAGTGTCCTGAAGCAGCTATCATATACCTTGTCTTTTTTAGGTTTGAGCTCTTTTTTCTAAGCGCCATTTTCTCGTGTTTGGTAATTGCAATAATAGACATAAGTATAATTGAAATTCTGATTGGTCTTTTTAAATCCCACTTGTCCTATCTGCCTGTTCTGAATAGTAGCCAAACTATGAGTCTGTAGTTCAACTGTCTAGTCCATGTCTGGAGTCTGACAGAGTTTCTTTTTGTGTTTCATACTGTGACATGCAATAGTCTAACCTCAGTGTCAGCACCACACTATTCACACTTACATTTATGACTGGGTATCCCAGCCTTGAAATAATGCCATGATGAGCAATTCTTAAACATGGGGAAAGAATGCTCAATGTGGTTACTGAAAAACCAACTCAACTGCTAACATGCAAGTTTGACTTTTTTCTCATTAGTCATGAAGCTTGCAAAACAATTTATACTATTGTACTTTACATGGAAATGTGGTCACGTGTTCATTTGGCTCTCACAGGAAACTTTCTATATAAGTAGAAATTATAAAACTTTCCTAGTATTGCATACCAAAATAACCTAAGAACATGTAATTTTCACCCTAACATAACAGTATGCCATAAATGTGATCTCCCAGAAGGTTAGATACCCCCAGGCTGTAACTAATAAAACCTTTTTATGTTTGCATGCCAAAACATGCATAATAAACCACTTTAAAATGAGGTAATGTTCTGCTCACCTAGTATTCATTTTTAACATTTCCACTAAATTATGTACATTGTTAAACCATGGATAACAACACAATGCTATAAGTCATACATAACATCATTCAAAATTTTCATACCTCTTATGGCTCACTATGTTTGAAAATCTCCCCTTCATTTCCATGCATTCTTATAATAAAGCCATTAAATCATTATTTATTTTGTTCTTCCTTAATGATGCTTCTAATTGTATACTTCTCCCTGAATCTCAATCATTCTAAAGTAAACATAGATCCTGCTGAAACTGTGTCATAAAGTTAAATTTAACTGAAAATCTTTCATTTCAATCCTGTAATACAATCACATAGAACCTGTGTACATTATTTCACATATCATTCAATGAGTCTGAAAGCCTCCTTTCTTACTGCGTGGAGCTTCCAAAATATTTAAACTATTTTGTCTGAGTGATGCTCCTAATATGTGTTCTCACTTCCTCACATTCTGATTTTGGTAAGAATACAAGAATACCAATCATCAAAGATACCACCTTTTTTTAAGAATCTTTTACTTTTCTACCAATCACGTTTCTACCAAATGTGCTTCTACTTTATTCTGTGGCTTCTGGGCATTACTTTTAAAAGTTACTCCTCTCCCATCAAATGGAGTTTCTAATTGTATCAGTTACTTTCTCAATCTCTAATTATTACAAAACAATATTTGAACCCATCCTTCCTAAATGATGCTTCTAGATATGTCATCACAATACTCCCTGATTCTACCGATCATACTTCTACTATATGGTACTTCTACTTTATTCCATTGTCCTCAGAATCGTACTATTAAGGATCACTCTTCTCCCATTAAGTGGTGCTCCTAATTATATCAATTACTTTCTTAATTCCAAGTCATTATAAAACACGATTTCTTCAAACATTAGTTAATTATCACTCCCAAGTTCATAAGAATTCTCCCATATTTATCAATCAGTGAATTGGGCTGAATGGCGCCGTTCAGCTAAACCAACAGGGTTACATTTCACTGTTGGACAATACAGGATATATCCTCATGTATTCCCCAGACATATCAATTTAAACCCAATTAAAGGAGGAAAAATCGTGTCTTCTAATGACATATAATTTCATTATTCTCCCATCCCATAATCTCATACCTGGTTCAAAATGTGGTTCCTAGCCAAGACGATTCGCCATATGTCCTCTCTGTTCGGACTTCACAGGCGGTTGAGACTCCGATCTGCAGGGGGGCCCCACCTTCTTCCCGTCTCCGCGTAGCCTTAGGAATTCGTCTCCTCTTGTTAGCAGTTGATTGACGTTAAACCAGTGACTTTATCTTGGTCTTGACGTCAAATTAACTTTATTTTGATGCATGGAGCATTTACCGGGTCCTAATACTGCGTTCAGCGGCCTAATGGGCACCTCTTCAGGCGTCGGCTCCTCTCATCAGAGACCTGATACTAGTTCGCCTCGGCTCCCCTTCGTTAATGAGTGGCAGGCCTGCAGTCCATGCATTGCATGACGGACGTCTAATGTGCTCCGTTGTTAATGGGTCTTCGGGAAATAATGTGTTCTGTCACGCGTCCTGACTCTGGCTTAAATAGACCATCATCCATCACGTGTGCGGTTGGTGGAACGCCCCTCTGACGTGGGCTTCCCACTGACTGCAGATTTTTACTTCTAAAATTAAATTGCTTATA
>JAUCNN010397989.1:0-11597 GCA_032353935.1 Desmognathus planiceps | reverse complement strand
ATAGATTGTATTTTCCCTTCCAATGAAGGGTCATCTTTTTCGGGCTCTGGGGTTTGGGAGGTGGCACCCTGTTCTCCTGTCTGTCTGTAGCTATCCAGTGTGGTCTGCTTCTTTCCGTCTTTCTTCCCCATATCGCAGTCGAGCAGTAATACATGTTCAGAAATGGCGCTGAGCACATGCCTTCAGCAATCTAGCTCGTGTTCATAAATGGCACCTATCACGTGCCAACAGCTCTCTAGCTCGTGCTTCAAGAAGAGCACTGAGCACGTGCCTGCAGCAATCCAGCTCTTGTTCAAAAAAGGCACATATCACGTGCTAACATCTCTCTAGCCCGTGCTCCAAGAAAGGCGCTGAGCATGTGCCTGCAGCAATCCACTCACGTTTTCAGTTATTTTTGTGCAGCCAACACTATATTTCTCTCCACAGTTGTTAAAAAGATGTAGACAGACAGGGGTCACCCTCCAATGTGACGAGGCAAAAATCGGAGCAGGGTTACACCCAATCAACCATCTTTTGTTGAAGTTTACGGCAGCTTGCTGGCAGAAGCATATATTCGGCGATCCTATTTTCAAGGCACAGGGGGAGGCCACAAACTTTAGCCCCCTGCCAGGGCACAGTCAGGGATATGTTTGGCTTCGGGAGTCCGAGGGGTCCCCAGGGTCAAGCGCCAGCCAAAGGCAGCTCGCTCATGCCCCGAGGAAAACCCCGAGCTGAGGTGCCCATGAGCCCCGAGTGCCCCGCCCCACACAAGTCTGCCAAGGCCCCGAGCCCAACGACCCGAGCCCTCCGCCGACCCCCACAGGGACAAGACACACCAGGTAACCCGCGGGCCTCCCCCGGGTCCCGGATCTAGTATTTAGCCCTGGCAGGGTCCCCCCACTCACAGCCCCTCACCTCTCTCGGCAGCCATTGTTGGTGAGGCCTACCGTGCGGAAGGCCAAATCAGGTTCACAGTCACCTTTCTCCAAAAGAAACACATCTCTGTGTGCAGCAAGGTTTCAGGATCCTGAAAATCTAATTCTCATGTCCGTGCCCTCACTCCCTCCGCGGCGATGCCGAGGGATTGTCGTGCCTCGACGAGAGCCTCACGTGAAGGCGGCCATCTTGCGTGCGCTCAACAGCGCCCCCCCTCCCAAGACTGTTTACTTGAGATTTCCAGGCTGTACCTCAGCCAGCCAATCAGAAGTGCTGAGATTTCCTGGGTCTATCTCAGGTAGCCAATCAGAAGTTAGAGTTTACGGGTCCTGTCCCATATAACAGCCTGAAATATGGTGACCAAAAACAGAAATGTAGTATACAAGATAAATTAGACCCTATCTGAATAAAATTTATAAAGTAAAAATCAGACTTCAGATTTATTGTTTTTGTTATTTCTTTAACCGTTAGGGTTTTTCTGGGGGTAGGGAATGGGGAAAATAGTAGGGGGAGGGAGGGAGGGTAAGGGGTGGAAGAACAGCAAACTGCAAAAAAAGGAGTTGGAGCAATAAAAAAAATCCAGTGTTTTTTTAAACAAAAAAAGCCTCAGCGGCATGTGGCACAAATGTGCTGTGCCACTGCATGTGACATAGACACAATACTGGGCTTCTGGGGAATTAGGGTTTGGCTGCAGGATTTACACATAACAAAGTATCCATCCATCTTGACGTCCCATGCCATCACATACCCAGGCACTGGCACTGAAGGAGGTCCAGATGGTGCAGGGTTTGTCACTGACTCAAATGAGTCAGGAGGGAAGTTTTCACCATTGCTCTCCTCAGCAGACAATGCCTTATCCTCCTCCGTGTCTGTGTCTGGATCGCACACAGCATGTTTGGTATTTCAAGTGGCGACACGAAAAGTGCCATCGGTCTCGCGCCAGTGGTGGCAGTACAGGTGGGTCAGCATGCCCGTGGTGGCAAGTGCCCAGCCAGTCTTGGAGAGGTCACCACGCCAGATCACCCAATGGCAATCTGAGAATTTGCAATGGACAAATTCTGCCCGCTCCTTGTTGACTCTCCCGTGTACCTGGAAATAGGGCCAAGCAGGGGAAGCCTTACATAACTTCCTGCCCATCTTCATAGGAGGTGTGATGGGATTATCCATCCATTCCTCCTCATGGATGTCATCTCTTCCAGTTCCACATGATGGTCCAGGAGGACTAGCTGGCTGGGATGCTCCAGCAGTTGCCATTGCTTCAAAAAAGAACGATCAGACAAAAGTAGGATAACCGCAAAGAGAATAGCTTCTTGCACACGTACCATCAGTAGTCAGGTAAACCTGAATGAGGATTTGGGGGTTTGGGTGTGGTATTTATAGTATCAAAATTGTGGGTCTCATTTTGAGAACTCTGCCGGGACAGGCTATCGCAAATACAGCCAATAAGAATTTGTCTTTTTTTTTTTGCCAGTTCCTGCCACGAGCACCCATGGCTGAGAAAATTTATTAGCCATTCAACAGTTGTGTCAGTTTCCTTTAACCAATCAGGATTGAGGGAAGTCTCTTACATAATATACACGTTACAGAGACACTTGTTTTGAAGGAACAATCAGATTCCTTATATCAAAGTGAGGTGTCACTGCCGTTCTCAGCTCGTGTTTTTCTAACAGAATCAAGACAGTACTCCAGATAGACTTTACCACAAGTGCCAGTAGTTTAGTAATGAGGCACTTGTGATTTACAATAAAAGCAGGATGTGGTTTGAGTGACCTTCAGCTCACTACATGGGTCAGTCACCAGCTGTCATTTTTGCCTATTTGTTACATATGTATGTCATGTAAAGTATATGGCGGTTCTCGGGCAGTGTCCCACGGTGACTGCTGTGGGATACTGGTCTAGAAATAGCAACAGGAGGTGCTGTAGTTTTGTAATGAAGTATTGGAAATTTGGAAAAAAGCAGAAAGAGTGTTGTTTGATCTTTCTCTTGTTGTGTGCGTTGTTCACTAGTCTTCATTTGTGTTCCTTTGTGACATTAAAAACGCATATAAAGTATATGGCATTTTTCAGGTACTGTTTTGAGGTGTGTGATGAAGTACACGGCCTGAGAATTTGAAGACCAATGTATAAAGAAATAATTGTAAGAAGAATTTATAATTTTAATGTAGAACTCTGTCATTACCATTCTCATAGGTTGTGAATTGGGTGACCTTATCCTGACTATGTGGGTTGGTCATTAGCCATCATTTGTACCCCTTTGTGAAATATAAAAGTCATAAAGTGTAAGTGCAATTCTTGGGTAGTGTCTCAATGCGTGTACGAAAGTACACAGCCAGAGAACGAACTGAATAAGATTTAAAAAAAAAGAAATTATTGAAAATAAAATATTTAAAAGTCTATCTATGGTGAACAGTACACTTTTGTGACAATCTGTGAACTTGTCAGGCTGGGTGTCACTACAGATAAACTGCTTTGCTTATGGATTGCAGGAGAGGTCTTTGCTGAATTTGAATTTGCAGCCGTGTTTCTCTATGCAAATTTAAGTATGTGACTCGAAAATTACCAAAAATAAGAGATTGTATGTTTACAATTAGGCCGTGATCATATCAAGTAAAAGCAGGCTGGGGGTTGTGTGTCTTTACACTCACTCCGTGGGTTATTCACTAGTCCTCATTTGTGTTTCTTTGTGACATTAAGAAGGCGTGTAATGTATATGGTGATAGTTGAATATATTTTCTGCAGGAATATATTTATTTCAATTACCACAGGTGGCGTAATTGAAATAAATATATTCAATTACCACAGGTGGTGTGCTGCAAAGCAGCACATCACCAGTGATAGTTGAATATATTTTCGGCAGGAATATATTTCAATTACCAAAGGTGGCATGCTACGAAGCAGCATGCCACCTGTGGTAATTGAAATAAATATATTCATTTACCACAGGTGGCGTGCTGGAAACAGCATGCCACCTGTGGTAATTGAATATATTTTTTCAGTAATATATTTATTTCAATTACCACAGGTGGCATGCTGCAAAGCAGTAAGCCAACTGTGGTAATTGAAATAAATATATTCAATTACCACAAGTGATAATTGTAATAAATATATATTTAGTAAGAAACCAATGAAATTCACTGAAAAAACCTTCGGTTAGAAACCATGTTGAGTATAACACAACGAAACCAATGAAATGAAAAAAAGGTGTCATAGGGGGCCCCCTTAACTTATGTTTTTTGCCCCCCAAAGGCCCCTTTTTTATTTCAAAGGTTTTGTTGTGTTCTACTTAACATGGTTTCTAACTGAAGGTTTTTTCAGTGAATATAAGATATAAGTGAAATCCTCACCAGGTTGGACAACTCCTCCTCAGTTTTGGACCCTCTGTCAACAAGATAGCATTTTGGGCCCTAAGCCAACAAGATATGCCACAACGCGAATCGCGGTATAAAACATTTTAAATAAATAAATAAATATGTGAATTCCATTTCTCCCATTGTATTAGAAGACCTCAACTGGCTAATTAATGCAAGGATCTATATTGTGGAAGGTGCAGTGGGGCCTGTGTGGCTATGCAGAGGTGGAGCAGCAAGGGGTTGGGGAGGCACAGGGCAGGCCATACACCTCTGTAAAGCATGCCCTGAGCCCTAAATGCCTTCACCTGCATGGGGGCTCTGAGGTGTACTGTGAAAGGCCAAGAAAAAGATGTCCTGGCCCCACATGATATGACTCAGGGAAGCTGGCACACCCATCATCTGAAGGCAACCCCCACCTCTCCAGAGGTGGAAGCTGGCTCTAAACCAGTTCCAGGGAGGCTTTAAGTACATAAAGCCTCCTGAAGCCCACTCACTTAGTGGGGCATGAGGCTGACAACCTGTGGGCTGTGCAGGCTTCATGCCGGTTTGGTGTACACTTGCACCATGACCTCCCTCAATGTATAGAAGAAGAAAAGAAGAGCAACATTGTTTTTTGTGAGGAAAACACTTTTAACATCATGTTACATATATCCATGTAGCTTGATCTAAAAAAACATTTTTCTCACGAAACATGAAATTGTGCAGTACTCCACACTTCCATGTAACTTAGAAGTAAAACATGTTTTCCTCACAAAAAGCAATCTTTTTCCTCCAGTTACATGAGTAATTGTTACATAATTGTGTACAGAGTGCACAATTTCACAACAGGAACATAGCCGTTCCTGTTGTGAGTGAGGCCACAGCTATCGGCTGAGCCTGGTGTGCCACTGCATTCCTGTCAACCACACACAGGAGCTGGAGCTGGATAATCAAAAGCTTGAGGCATAGTGGACCCCAGGACCTCTCTCTCTCACTGTAAGTATCACCACAGCCGTCCCAGTCCTGTTTTTGACTCTGATGGTGCTTTGGCTGCCCAAATGCACGCTCAAATATTTGCATGTGTTTGGGCAGCTAAAACACTGAAAAGGAGGAAGGCCTCACCCATGTCCCTGCTATTAGCTTCTGACACAATAGGAGGGAACACATCAACGCATGTGTGTGTGTGTGTGAGTGTGTGTGTGTGTGTTTACGTATGTGTTTGTGTGTCTGTTTGTCTCTGCAGTCGCTTTTACATTTGTGTTCTGTGTGTTTGTGTTTTTGTATGACCCTCTTCCTTCTTATGTGTCGGCATGTGTGCCTCTGTGCAGGCATGTGTGTGTATGTGTGTGTGTGCTCTGTGTGTATTTCCAAGTGATTTTTGTGTGATCCTCTAGCATTTGTGTGTTTGTGTGTGTGTGTGTGTGTGTGTGTGTGCATGCATGCATAGGGTCAGATTTACCATAAGGGACACTAGGCGGCTGCCTAGGGGTCCTTGGTTAGTGGTGGGGCTGACGGCCCTGTCTCCAAGTGGCTGGGAAACCTGACACTCTGAACATTATGTGCTGACCAGCGTTTTTGTAAATTAAAATGGACTGGGAATATATTTGTGCAAATTATTGACTGACATTTTTTTTCCACAAATGCCAAGAGTGACTTCACTGATAAGGGTGTGCAGTGTGAGATGAGCCAGGGACGCTTATAGAAGCAAAACTTATGTGTGTCAATCAATTGCCCGAGGGATGGGGTGGGAATCCGAGGGTCAACTGCCTAGGAGTAAATCCAGCACTGATCTTGCATGGTTGTGCTTTGTGTGTTTGTGTGTCTGTCTGTATGACCCTTTAGCTTTCTGTATTTGTGTGTGTATGTGCTTCTGTTCAGAAATGTGTTTCTGTGCATGTGTCTCTGTGACCCTCTTGCTTTCTGTGTTTGTGTGCGTGTGTGCCTCTGTGCAGAAATGGGTTTGTGTGCATGTGTCTGTGTGACCCTCTTGCTTTTTGTGTTTTTTTGAAAGATACTCTGTGGTCAGATATGCATGTCTGTGTGTGTGCTCAGTAAATGTGTGACCCATTTAATTCGTGTGTGAGTGTGTGTGAGAATGACTGTGCGGGTGATCCTCTCAACTGTTGGTGTGTGTGTATACATGTATACAGGGATGGACAAAATGGTTTGAGAAACAAATCAACATGCCCACTGGCTGCACATGGTTGTTGTCTGCGATGATGTGGGCTGCCCAGGGTGGCAACCCACAGTAATATATTTGTTTCTTTTGCACTGGCATCAACTGCTGAACTATAACTATGTGGGGGTAAGGAAGCCAGGGACATTGCACAGGACTTGCACATGCCCAGTTAGGAGAAGCACAGGCCTAAAAAGGACCTTTGTGGAGATAGTCCCCTTGGGAATCCAGGGACACTGCCTAGGACATATACAGGCCCAGCCAATACAAGTGCAGGCTCAAAGGGGTCATTTGGCATGGGGCAGACCCCTTTTGAATGCAGTGACTCACAGCATAGGACATGTACAAACCTCACCAATACAAGCACAGGCCTTAAAAGGCCATTTGATATTTGTAAGACAGGCTCCTCCGGTACTCTCTAAAGAAGATGTGCGTTGACCCAGCTAGTACAAGCTCAACCCAAAATAGGTCATTTGGAGACAGGCACAAAGGGTTAATATTTCCGTCTTTTGACTGCTCTAATGGTCATAACCTGGGATTACTTCTTATTGATTATACACTGTGTGCTGGGTTTCGTTGTTTGTTGTGTTGGTTTGTGCCCTGAGGGCTCTGGGCGGGCATCACTCTAACCCATGTAATAATAATAGTAGTAGAAGTAGTAGTAGTAGTAGTAGTAGCAGTAGTAATATTACTAGTAGTAGTAGTTCCCCAGGCTTATACCTTGTCCCTGTGCTGTTTAATATGTGCATGTGCCCACAGGCAGATCTTTTGGACCATTCCAGTTTACAGTTTCATGCTTATGCTTATGATACACTAAAACTGGTGAACTGGTCTGAGGACTTGCCACAGAGCTAGGCTGGTTCCTCGCTTGGAGGCCGTCTGTGCATGGATGACCACACACTAGCTGTCTTACCAGCCTTTTATATGCCAAGAGGTAGTTCTCTTGCCAAGAGAATCCCAGACCCCAAGAACCCCTTACTTGTCCAAATTCCACACATTCATAATAGCATTGCAATGGGACACTCACTCAATTTCTTGAGACCACAAGAATGGTATGCACTTCCTTAAAGACTTTGCTCCACTACCAATGGAATCAATTTCAAATGAAAGGTCGCTTCTCACCTTTTATATTGTAAAGCTTGTGGAACATTTTGGTTGTAGCACCCCTGCTGCTACCCCATCCCATCTCTGTCTGCCACTGCTACAGGTATATGGCTCTCTCCTAAGGTGGCTGAGGGCATAGGATATCTGTGAGCACCTTGGACCTTTACTCAGTTTTAGATGTATCATTCCTTTTTCACTTCATTGTGTTTCTTTGTTCACCTATTTTTAACCTCTTACCTGTTTTAGGACTACAGAGCACATTACCATTTAGTGCTTAAAAAGAGATGCATGCATATATACATATAAACATACATATATACATACATTTATTCATATTGGTAAACAGATGGATAAAAAGGGTGTTGGAGGGGCTCCTCCAACAATGTTGATGGAATTTTGATTTTGCACACAATAAACTTCATGATTTACTGACAACAATCTTGAACTGCGAGCTGATTTCTGGTGTGCGCTTGTGAAGTGCAGTGGCTCGCTGTTCCCTGGCTGCCTTGCAGCCTATGTGACAGACCTGTTGTTTTGATTCATATATGTATGCCTTTGTTCATATTGAAGCCTATATTGTTTGAATCCATCATTTTTGTACACTTATCAAGTGATGCTATTCCTGACATTTAACGGGTTAAAGGCTGAAGCCACAGACTCATCATCTGTTCCTTAGAACCTGCCAATGAATGCAGGATATTCTCCCGAGATAGTTGAAATATCCTGGTCACATGACTTGAAATTCTTTACCTTGTCTCAGAAAAGTTCTATCCTTTAAAATATCTCATTGTCTGTAATGTAAAACATTTGCCAAATATATACTTTGCGGTACCTTTCCATCTTATGTTTGCTTGCATATTATATGAATTTGGCAATATTCACAATGAAATTTAATTAACATTAAAGCTGGAATTATTTGCTGTTCTCCCTTCTCCATACAACAAACAACACCGCATTCAAGATTTTGGCATCAACAACTCAACTTCTCACTCCTCCATCCATTACACAACCCAGCGCCTCTGTAGCTTCTGGGTTGATGGAAGTGTGCATGCGTGATACACATGGAAGTGTTTTCATCATTTGACAACACTGTTGAAGTGCCCTATTGGAAAGTGTGCCACCTGCGGGTGGCATACTTTGAAATGGAGCAGTTCTGGCCCAAAAAGTAAAAAAAAAATGGACACTGCAAGGGGAAGGCCCCTTAGCAAGGCCCATTGATTTGATTAGCACTTTTGGGGCCAGAATTGCCTTGTTGCAGAATGGGCCACCCACAGGTGGACCATTCAACATCAGGGCAATTCTGGCTGCAAAAGTGAAAAAAAAAACAACGGAGCCCCTTAGCAGTGCATGGAATTTTTGTCAGCACTTTTGAGGCCAGAAGTGCCTTGTTGCAGAATGGGTCACCAGCAGGGTGCCCACTCTGCAACGTGACACTTCAGTCGCCAAAAGTAAAAAAACAATGTGCACTGCTAAGGGGAAGCCCCTTAGCAGTGCCCATTGTTTTTTTCAGCACTTTTAGGGCCAGAAGTGCCTCATTGCAGAGTGGGCTACCTGCAGGTGGCCCATTCTGCAATGGGGCAATTCTGGCCACAAAAGTAAAAAAAAAAAAAAATGGTGCACTGCTATGGGGAAGCTCCTTAGCAGTGCCTATCATTTTTTCAGCACTTTTGGGGCCAGAAGTCCCTCGCTGTAGAATTGGCAACTTGCTGGTGCCCATTCTGCAATGGGGCACTTCTAGCCCTACAAGGTTCTAAAACAACCTAAGAGGAAGCTGAGGTCCATGAGGGCCTCGGCCACCAACTTAGCAGCCACCATCATTTTTTTCAGCACTTTTTGGACCAGAAGTGCCTGGGTGGAACACTCGGCAACATGGCACTTCTGGCCCTAAAAGTACTCAAGTTACTGCTGGGCACTGCTAAGGGAAAGCCCCAGTGGTTACTTTGCACCAGAAAAGGTGGCAAGTGCTTCGTTGCACTTGTGTCCTCAAAAGTGTGCAAGGGGATAAGTGTTCCCCTGGTGCCTCTAACTGACCTGATCTGTAGCATAGGCCAATACAATGACCTATTCAAATAATTTAAATATTGTCTGTGACACACAGGCTTTCCAAAACCAATATCAATATTGGTATAGCACTATAATGTAGATTTGTAAGCCTTGGACCCATGTGACAAGCATCTATATATTGCCCATTATAGATTTTTCTGGAAAAACAGATGTGTTTATAACACCTATTGCAGCTACAGCAAACCAACAAAAAATGATTTTCAATGCTGTTCGTACACTCACTTCCGTTCCCAACCTATCATCATTTTTAACACCGTCTTTCCAGGCTCTCAGCTATCGGATCTCTACCTACATTGTTGAAAAGATCAGAATTGGGTGTCAAAATCAAGGCCCTGTACTCTCTCAAGTCAGTGGAAATCAAGCTTTCCTGCCCTGAGTCTGGCCCTCCTCTGCTGTTTAAAATATTTAAAAGCTTTTCAGTATAAAATATAAGTGAAATCCTCACCAGGTTGGACAAGTTCTCCTCAGTTTTGGACCCTCTGCCAACAAGATATGTGAATGCCATTTCTCCCATTCTATCAGAAGACATCACCTGGCTAGTTAATGCAAAAATCTATATTGGTCAATGGGCATCTGTCTGCAACCACAGTTGGCCTGATTAGATGCCTCCAGCACAGGCCCCTCTGTACGTCTGCATAGCGTGGAAGGTGCAGAGGGGCCTAAGTAGCTATGCAGGGTTAGGGAGGTGCAAGGCAAACAATATACTTCTGAAAAGCATGCCCTGAGCCCTGCCTGCACCTCATAGGGGCTCTGAGGTGTACTGTGAAAGGCCATGAAAAAGGTTTCTTGGCCCCATATGATGTGCCTCAGCGTAGCAGGCACACATATCATCTGGAGGCAACCCCCACCTCTCCAGGGATGGAAGCTGGCTCCAAACCAGCTGCAGGGAGGCTTAAGTCCCCTTGCTGCCTCTTTCTGCAGCCCCCTGCTTAGAGGAGTGGGAGGCTGCACAAACTGCAGGCTGTGCAGGCTTCATGCCTGTAAAGTGTGCAGGCTGCACACTTCCACCATGGCCTCTTTCAATGTATAGAAGAAGGCAAGGAGATTAAAATTGTTTTTTGTGAGGACAACACTTTTGACATCATGTTACATGTATCAATGTAACTTGACATAAAAAAACATCACACAAAAACAATTATTTTCCCTCAAGTTACATGGAATTGTACAATTCCATGTAATTTGAAGTAAAAAAACATTTTCCTCACAAAAAAATATTTTTTTACTCAAATCACATGGAATTGTACAGAGTGCACAATTGCACAACAGGAAAATAGCCTTTTCTGTTGCGAGTGAGGCCATAACCATCTGCTGGCCCCGCAATGCTACTGCATTCCTGTCAACCTTAAACAGGAGCTGGTACATCAGCAGCTGGAGGCATGGTGGGCCCCAGGTCCCCTCTCCCACTGTAAGTATCACCACAGCTGTCCCAGTCCCATACCCACACATATGCGTTTGTCTCTCGCAGTGCTTTGGCTGTCCAAATGCATACTCAAATATTTGCATGTGCTTGGGCAGCCAAAACAATGTGAATGGCAGGAAGACCTCACCCATCTCCCTGCCATTACCTTCTGACAAAACAAGCGGGAACACCTCAACATGTGTGTGCGTAGGTGTGTGTGTGTGTGTGTGTGACCCTCTCGCTTTCTGTGTGTGTACATGTATGCATCTGTGCAGGCGTGTGTGTGCATGCATGTGTGTGCTCTGTGTTTTTTTTTATAAAAGTATTATTTATTGACAATTAAGTCATACAAGAATCAATACAAAGAATAAACAATTACAATCAACAGCTAATATCAAAACCCAGCTCTTTAAACTCTTTCATTTTTCTGACATAACTCTCATCAACAAAGTGAATTAATGCCAAGATTACCACAATTTCATAAGAATTCATCAAGTTACAAAGAATTATATATTCATTATCCTTCTGATAATTCATATGAGGATTTAGCCACCTTGTTCTCAAATCTGTAATCAGTTTACACTCGAAGAAGAAATGTTTCCAATCATCC
>JAUCNN010386921.1:0-11623 GCA_032353935.1 Desmognathus planiceps | reverse complement strand
GGTAAAACACCGGCGCCCGTTTTTGCTGTTTGTCGTTTCCCCCCTTGGTAAGGGGGGGCGCCCAGGGTGTCTAACACCCCGGGCGACCCCCCCTGAGCGGCAGGGGGTGGCGCCCCCTGCTGTCGGTGAGGTGTGAAGGGGGACCGTAACAAGCGGTCCTATGCGTAAGGGCCCGTATCGCTTTACAAAAATCTACCAATAAATAAATAAATAATAAATAAAACCTGAGAGATGTTAATGGGTTGGAGATCCAAGACAAAAGATACAAAAACAAGGAATTACAAACGACGTTTCCTGCGTTGGTTTTTTAAAGATGTACAAATATAAACCACTAGACTACAAACGCGGGTGGAGCTAACACCCAGTACAACTTCAAAGAGGACACGTAAAAAGTGTCTTGAGCGGGTGAAGGATCACGTGAGGAAGAAAACGCCCAAACAATGTCTAGTCAAGAAACAACACCAGGTGTTGCGTAGGAAGCGAGAAACATACCAGATATCCCGTTTCCACAGGAAACCGTGAAACACATTGGAGAGGTGGGAGAACCGCAGGGAAGCAAACCACGTCCGACAATAAGGACGCCAGCGCATGAGGCACTGGAGGACACCTCCGTAGATGGAAAAGGAACTATACCAAAATAGGGAAAGGTACTCAGGGGAGCGCTGAGACGGCAGGAGCCGTAAAACAACAGTCGGCTTCAAGCACCAAGACAACAAGTCTCAACCAAGAATCACAGATGTCGGACAGAGGCTGGAATGAAACGTCCAGGAAGACGAACGAACCAAATGAAGGAGACACGTGTTTTACAAGGAGGCGAGAGCAAGGACAAAGTCGACCGGCTCATTAATGCACGCCGAGCGAGTGTTCAAGAGAGGCCAAGTAGTTTTAGAACACGCGCATCTCTTTTGTGATTGGTTAGGAGACGCACGCTGCTGATTGGCCAAGGGGGGTGAGTGTGTTCCTGTGAATGAGGCGGCCATCTTGTAGGTGGGTTGGGAACATGCGGAGACCACTCTATAAGCCCCTAAAACCCTCGAACGATGTCGGAGGACAACACTTTCACTCCGGATTATACCGCCCAAGAAGAGTGCACCCGGGGGGCCCAATGGTTGAGTCTGCTTCCCATCCAGCTGGACCCCCCCACCGTTGACGATCTGCACCTAGCCTTACATTCATGCTCCTTTTATTCTTTTGTTTTGTTTGGTCATTTTTATCTTTCTGTAAAGCGGTGCCAAGTTTCTACAGTCCTTGCTATAGAAAAACTTAAATAAATAAATAAATAAATAGATAGTACCCCATTGGCTTCACTGGGTAGAGGACTGGCACGGCTCATCTCTGCATCCTCAATGACCCGGTTTGAAATGGAGGTGGAGGCCATACCTGAGCTAATGTTAAACACCTTAGCCAAGCAAAACACCCAGGTGTGTGTGTATCCCAGGTGTAGGGTGCCCCTACCACCTCATGTACCACTTGCGAGTGGTCAGGAGAGTAGCACCAATCATCCACCTTCTCTGATAATGTTCCCCATGTTTAGGAGCAGTCTAGGCCTTGGCGTTTCCACAAGTCCCATGAGGTGGTTTACATCCACCACACAGAGACCCACCCACCAGTCGGAGAACCTCTCATTTGTTGAGCACCTTTACTAAGCCTATGACCCCCAGTCATGAAGTTGTATATTGTGGACCTCGTGAAGGAGGCTGACCCCAGTCAGCCTCCTTCATGGCACCTCAGGGCGCAACACCTGCAGTCATGGAATCTTCAGGGTTTGCTCCTGTTCCAATCTTGGGGGTGCCTCCCATCTGGCCATCACTTCCCCTTGGACCACCTCCTAGGAATCCGACCCCTCCACCACTTCTTTCAGAGGGTGCGGGGGAAGGTCAGGACACTGAAATGGATAGTGAGAAATAGAGGATCTCTTCCTAATAAAGGCCACTCATCTTTTATAGAAAGACACCTTGAAATGGTTGAGGATAGAAACACCGGAGATGGTTCCAGAGTCTACCAGGGTTTTGTCTGAAGTGCAGTCTCCCAAGCCCCAGTTGGGGATCATGCTGCAACCCGACATCACTAAGGGTGCGAACAAGGTTTATTTATTTATTTAATTATTTATCATTTGTACAGCGCCTAAGCCCGTGGGCATCGGGGCGCATGGTTACAATCGGTACCAGTGACGCAGCACTGTGTAAGTTCATGAGCCTTTCTGTTAGGTCGGGCCTCGTCTCTGATGTAGAAGCTTGGACAGGTTATTGGTATTTATTTAGCAGAAGCCCCACACATCTATGTTGGTGCACAAATGGATCGACAATCTTTTTCATCTTCTCCCTGAGATACATTGTGCCTTTTGTTTGCAGCTTCCTGCCCTGTCACTCATGGTCTTGGCTGCGGTGGCCCAGGGCAAATGACCAGCAGCTTCCATATCCATTCCTCCGGGCAAGGAGGAGAAACTGCTGGATGACTTCAGTAAGAAGGTTTATTCTAACTCCAGCCTGAATTTATGGCAAGAAAATGCTGATGCAATCCTGGCTGCTGCCAATCATTGCCTCTGGAACAAGCTCAGACATTTTGAGAAGCTCCTGCCAGAGGACGTAGTCCAGGACTTTTGCCCAGGTATTGTTGACTCCCAGTAAATCGCACTCGTGCAACTAAACTCCGCTATGTATCAAGCTGCAGCGAGAGCCATGTGCCTTAGGGTCGACCTTAGATGGCAGGCTTGTCTTAAAACTACCACCGTACAACAGGAGTCACATGATCAAGTCCTGGACCTCCCCTTCAATGGCAAAGAGTTGTTTGCCTCACGGATGAATGCCTTGCTCGAGAAGTGTACCACTGGAAGGAAGACGGCTAAGTCGCTCACACCAATCTCAAAGGCTGCTACCAAATCATTGTGGGCCCAGGTTTTAGGCGAGATCAAGCAGCAGCAATGCTCCTTCAACACCCCTAGCTTCAGGGAGTTTGTCAAGCGGCAGAAGGCTTGTGAAGAGCAAGGGTCCCAGCCACCTAAGAAACAAGGAAAAGGAGGCACCGCTTACACCGCCCCACTCCCCACATTCTTCTGACTCTGCTAAGAAGGACTGATGTGTTGACAGGCCACTTCAGGACCCTGGTCAGAGGGTGCATTTCCATGCACCTCTCTGCCTGGTGGGAGATAACAACAGACCCGTGGGTCCTCTCTGTGGTTGTGGTGGATTACCATCTCCCCCTGCCACCATCACCTCCATCTGCGCTGCCTCATCACTGGTGACTCACCCAGCAACTTCATGGAATAGTTTTAACACTGCTGGAATTACAGGCAATAGAGTCTCTTCATGTTGCCGAAGAAGGTCGGTGGTTGTACTCCTACTTTTTTTGCAGTGCAGAAAAGAGAGGGAGCTGGACTCAGAATGATTCTGGACCTCAGCCAATTCAATCTCAGTCTGCCTCCAGAATCTTTCAAAATGGTAACACCGGCACACAGGGTATAGAGGGTGAGGGGCGCATTATTCCATCGCAGGTGCCTCTCTTCCGTCTCTCCTTTCTGCTTCAGACGCTTGCGCCCCCAGGGTCTTCCCTTTCCCTTTTACTCTTCCCCTCCTCGGATCAGGACCCCATACCGCTATCCTCTTGCCCAGTTCCAATCCACTTCCCCTTCCCTTCCCCTCCTTCCAGGGCAGATGGAACACCGCACGAAAGCCATGTGAGTAGTACACAGAGTGGGATACAAATGCCTACATATATACATACATACATCCTTTCTGCTCTGCAGGTAGAGGACTGGCTCTGTGCCGGGTTTGGGTTATGCGGACGCATACGGTTACATCTCAAATATGTATGATGTAACTGTATGCACCGCTCAATGCAAAATTAGGGAAGGGGCCAACTCGGGGACATCAGATTTACTATTCCAAACTCCAGTCTGAGAAAGTGCTCCCAGATGGCGAAAACCGTGCATCTAAGCCATTACCGACCAAAACTGTGAGTCGACTCAGGCAGTCACTGGGTGCCATGGATCTGAATGAAGGATGCATATTTCCATATTCAAATCTGGCCACCACATCGCAAATATCTTTGCTTTGTTGCATGGGAAAAACACTACCAGTACCATGTTCTTCCTTTAGGTCTCAGCACTGCCTCCCTGCACGTTCTCCAAAGTTGCATTGGTGGGGAATCTCCAGTGGAAGGGGATCCACATTTACCAGTACCTGGATGACTGGCTCATTTGGGTGTCATCTCTGGGCAAGGTCATGCAGGACCTGTCCATGCTACTGAGGCTGCTGTAAGACCTGGGCTTCTCTGTCATCAAGAAGAAGTCCACACTGTGTCCAGTACAGACTCTGCACTTCTTGGGTGTGATCTGGGACACCAAACAGGGAAAGATCTTTCCCTCACCAGAAAGAGAGCAGAAGTTACAGGAAATCTGAAAGAAATTTCTGAGGAGCCCTGCATTGCCGCCTCTGTGATTACAGCAGCTGCTGGGCTACATTGTGTCATGTATCCTTTTGGTGCGCTTAAACAGACTGCACATGTGCAGGCTGCAGATGCAGCTCTCTTCCCATTGGGATCAAGAAACCATGCCACAGACTCACCCGGTGCCGATACCAGAGGCATTCCACCAGGGTCTTCTATGGTGGCACAGGAAGATAACATCCTGCAGGGAGCTCAGTTCACGTGCCAGGAACCAGACTGTACCATGACGACAGACCACTCCCATTACAGTTGGGTATCGGCCATGGGTTCTCATCAGACCCACGGTCTGTAGCTGACCCAAAACAAGACAGACCACATCAATGTGCTGGAGCTAAGAGAAATCTTTCATGCCTTGAATGCTTTCTTCCCTTCTGTGAAGGACAAGACAGTGCTGGTGTACACAGACAACAATACAGCAATGTATTACCTAAAAAAACAGGGAGGAACCCACTCAAAACAGTAGGCACATTGGCAATCTCCATTTCGTAGAGTGGGCAAGGCAAAACTCTAGTCATCTTGTTGCAACACATTCAAGGTATTCAAAATGTGGCTGCAGACAGGCTGAGCCCGAAAGCATCCGCGGCTCATGACTGGGGAGTTCACTAGGGGGTGCTGAACTGGGTATTCGGTATTTCAGCAGATGGGTCACCCAATGATCTACCCGTTCGCATCTCAAAAGAACAAGAAGTTATGCATCGTGGATGGGGAGAGGGAAGGACTCCCTGGGAGATGCTTTCATCATACCATGGGACCACGTTTTTTTTTTAATGCAGTTCCTCCCCTTCCCATGCTTCAGAACGTCATCCTCAAATTCTGCAAGACGCAATGGCCCAGGATGGTTCTGATAGTCCCATATTGACCAAACACGATCTGGTTTTTGGACCTCCTGGCCCTATTGAGTTCGCCTCCTCTGATTCTTTTTTATTTATTTATTTATGTATACACATTTTTTATAAAGCGATGTCTACTGTGGTTTTGCACCGCTGACATAAAAACAAACACAATTAAAAATAAAGCAAAGAACCAACAAGTCAGCAGCAGGCACTCTTTAGGGTAAAAGTCTAGGAACCAGGAGTCGCCAGGGGCTCTTCCTGATCATCGATGGGGATAAATCCCCTGTCTTATGTTTCTTAATTTATTAGCCTCAGCCAGGCTGATGATCATTTGGTTGTTTCTTGATGGCAGCAGAGGGGAAGACAGTCCCCAGCACGATCGAGCCCTGTTGGCCGAAGTGGTGGCGAAGCTATGGGCAGCTGAGCTTGATGCTGAAAAGGCCTCTGTTTGTCTGTTGACTAGCCTCCTGCCTGAGGTTGAAATGGGCGGTGATGGCCGACTGGACACTTGTGGCCGCTGAATGCTGGAGAGTGTGTTTATTGCCCATGGTCTCTCTGATGGCATATGAAGCTTCTTGGCCTGATCATCTGGCAGGTAGGAGGCTTCGGGTAGAATATCTTCTTGAAAAAAGTGCTCTTTCACAGCTTTCTTAAAGGCTAGGAAGGTGTCGATAGACCTCAGTTATAGGGGCAGGGAATTCCAGATAAGGACGATCTCCTGAGCCAGCAGAATGGGATGGTTCTCCATCCCTTCCCACAATTGCTCAGCTTAGCAGCCTGGAGCCTGAGGACCTTTCCTTAGCCTAGTATAACTTATCTGATGAGAACCTAAGTTTTATCAAGGCAACGCGCAGGGACTCCACTCACTCCCAGTATAGGAGTAAATGGTTACGCTTCTGTCACTGGGATTTAGAGCAAGAGATCAATCCACTGACTTGTGACACTGACCATGTGCTGAACTTTGTCTCTTTTCTGGCTCAGGTATCGAAATACAATCTTGTCAGACATATTTGTTGGCTGGTGGAGCTTACTGGAATATTGAGTCTTCTACCTTTTTGCTCCAGAATGTGTGTGGTTGTAAAACACAATTATAACAGTCTGAATAACCTTTTCCCAGGCGTCCAGGCTACTTCCCCGGCCTGGGACTTTAATATTGTACTCTCCACTTTGGCTCACCATCCATTCTTGTATTTAGCCACCAATGACATTAATCTTCTCACCTGGAAAGTGTTTTTTCTGGTCGCCATAACATCTGAAAGGCATATCAGTGAGTGAACCTTACTTAGTTTTCCATCAGGACAAGGTTGTTCTTCTACCACATCCTTCCTTCACACCCAAGGCAATACAGAGTTTCACCTAAACTAGGAAATTTTCCTTCTGACGTGCTTTCCTAATCCAATGTCTGATGCAGAGAGAACTCTTCATTATCTGGACGTGCGGTGGGCTCTAAAATTTTACCTGTGGTGCACAAGGGATTTTCACACCACCAACAGTTTGTCACCTATGGCGGTGCTCACAGAAACAGGTATGCAAATCAGCCCCAACACCACCAATGGTGTCAGAACTGATTTGCATACTGGTCTCACTCTAGAGGTAATGGCATATGCAGGTCAAGGAATGATGGATGTGGAGCAGCCTTGAGCTGTAACCTGTTTCTGTGAGTTAATCCGTTCTTACATCCATCAATTGTTGACTTGACTTATAGAGGTGCTGGCAAAGGCAAGCAACCATCCAAAGCCTCTATTGCTTGCTGGGTGGTGTCCTGTATCACGGACTGCTACAAAACCAGGGGACATGAAGCCTCCCGGGGGCTGCCCATACTCGCTGTTTGTGCAAAGGCAGCCTCTGTTGCATTCCAGAGACATGTACCCCTTAATGGCACCTGCAAGGCAGCAACATGGGCTGCACCCCCTGCCATCTGTAATTATTGCTCCCTTGCTGTGAGGTCAAGAGTGGACATGCAGTTTGGCCAGACAGTTCTGGGGTATCATTTGTTAGGCTGTTGTCTCTGTTCTCACGGTGCCACCTCCCTTCACAATGCATTACTTTGCTTTTCTCTCAAGCAGGAGAGAAAGGGTATGGGATGTAGGAGAAAGAAAATGTTACTCAAATGTTCTCCAAGTCCATAGTACTCTTTCCCCCATGTGTCCTACCCTCCATCTCCGCTAATAAGAGCCCAAGCTGTCCCGCCCAGCGCTGGCAGAAAACGGGGACTGAGGTGAGAGGGATGGGAAGCTCATAAGAGGGCGGAGTCAGGCATGTCTGAGGTATGCACAAAGCATCGAGACGCTTCTCTTCCTGCCAAAGCATGTTTCGGTCTGGTGCAGGGCGCACTGGACATCCCAACCCTGGAGGAAAGTGTACTATGGACTAAGAGAACATAACAGGCGGATCTTTATAATTCGCTGCAGTGTGTGCACCGCACCAAATAACACCTGGTCATTGCACATTTCAGGCAGCGACTACCGCTTGATTCTTTAAAGATTTGCAGGGTGACGTTATTTCACACCCTGCAATTGTTTTTGGGCAAGCACACTCATTGGGTGCATGCCCAGTGCTTGCTCGCTCTACCGCCTGGAATGAAGATTTGCAGGCAATAGAACAGGCATTTAAGGGGCTGCCATTGACTGCTTTTTCTGTCGGTGGCAGCCCCTGACACACGCCTGATGAATAATCAGGCGTGGGGAGAAGTTAAACGACAGGGAGAGAATTGGCAAGCAGGGATTCTTAAGACTTATTTTCTATGCTTAGTGCAACTTCTCACCAGCAACCTGAACAGATGAACAGCTTGCCTGGCAGCAGTTTCCAGAATAAAGGAAAAAGCTCAAGCTCTTAAGTAGGCAAGTCAAACGAGGTCTTACTACTGATTGGCGAGAACACCACCAGCTAACACCCAGGCATTTGAAAGGATTTTCTGTAACACACCGCTGATTTCCATTAGCCACCCTAAGTCTTACATAAGTTTCAAGCAACAGATCAGAGGTTGTCAGGACCTGGTGAGAACCTGTAAGAAGCCTTGCTGGCCTAGCAAACCCTATAGAGGATCAAGTTGTAAATGTTTGCTTCATGGAGCAAGATACAGATATCGACCCGGCCTCCAAAAGTGGAGGTCAAGAGCTGTGGTCGCTGAACCACCAAAAACAAACCCTGTCACAACTGCTACAACATTTAGAGGTCAGCCCTGGTGGGACTGACAGGCCTGCAGCACCAAGTTAAGAGGTGACCCAACCTCGGGTTACAGTTCAGAAAAGATGTGCCAAGGAGGTGTACAAGTCAACGGGGAGTCTATCCTAACCTGGAGTAAGAATACCGATAAAAGCCCTGGAAGTGCATTTCTTAATTCATGTGATGATCTGGGGAAGGACCTAGTGGTGTGATCTGAAGATGAAGCTGGTAGACTCGGCTGTACCAAGTGAAGGCCTGGAGCAGGACCATGCATTGATTCCTGGACCAAGAGAAGATCTGTAGGAGGAGCTGGTGGCTGAAGAGTAGTAGCTCTGCCCTTCCATTCAAGATTCAATTCTTGTCCAGGGGTGAGAACTCTGTACCCATCCGTAGCCCAGGTGGAGCTTGTGGTAGAGAGGGCACTCTCTGGCTATCCATCCCTGAACTGACACTTGTCCGGGTGAGAATTCTGGACCCACCTTCACTGCATCCTTGGAAGGCAACCCAAACCGGGATAAGAATATGGGGTGGACTTATAAAGGTAGCAGCCCTAGTTGTCGTCTTCTGTAGCCTTTTACCTGCTCTACTTCTAGTGGAAAATAAAGAAAGGACTTGGAGGTAGCTGCCCTGGACGTAGGTTTGATAATCTTGGTTCCCCTTTCTTTTCCATACAGGATTGGTCACTGCACATACTTGGTGGTTGGGACTTGTGGCCTTTCAAAAGACTATGTTTTGGGTACTTGGTGGCAGAACCCCTTAGAAGGGAACCTGTAGTTAAGGTAAACTATGGGGGATTCAATGCTAACGGCTCGAACCGCTTTAGAAAAGATTTTAAATAAATAAATAAATAAAGGGTGCTGGAACCTTTACGTGCACTTTGTTTTTCCCATTAGTCTGAATGTGGCCTGGACAAGTAGTCAATCTAAGCCCATACTTTTACAATTGTTAACATCCTGTGTTTGTAAACCTTACTTGTGTGTCATATGTATATTTGGTCCAGTCTGTCATCCCATGCAAACACTAACCTAGCAAAACACAGCTTGACCAGAAAATGTCAAGTTGATGGCCACATGTGTTGGACAGCAGCAACCTAAGAAAGCTGGTCACCATATGTGACACTTTGCTGAATGGAGTCAAGACTTTGACCCTGAGGGCTGGAAATGGGGAGGTAGCTCTTAAGCCAAAAAGATATTGTGAGAAGCCCAAGACCCTAGACCTTGTTCTGTTCCATGTTCTGTCATAAAATTAATTTTAGCTGGAGCTTTTCATTACCAAAAAATGACAAACCTGTTCAATGTCTGTACAGGGCTTAAGAGCCTGGCTCTCTGTTTAAGTAGTGGCTGACATAAGCCAAGCACTTTGTGTTGGAGGAGGTAGAAATGTCCACACTGCTCTCAACTTCCTCCAGTTAGCTCTCTTGCTTCATTGCTCTACAGTTCAGCCATCACATCCCTCACTCGCCTTTGTATTACCAGTTCTACTAACTTGATGTGTACAACTCAGACCACATCAAGTGGGTACAACTCACCGTTAAGTTCAAGATTGTTTTAGCCTCTGGGTTTTTTCTTTGTTTTTCCCTTTCTTTCAGTTGCCAACTGAGACCCTCTGATCTTGTGCTGGCTGCTAGGAGAGAAAGGCCTTGCAAGAAAATCCTCAAAGACAAGAATGACTTAATTTAAGGCCTGCTATGCCTAGGCTAAAACACCAACACTTATTAGCATTGGAAGATGTACAAAATGTGTCCACCTCAGTAAAAAATCTCACACTTGAGACTCAATAATCATCAGTTGAAAATACAGCCTTGCGTCAGGCCATTACTACCAGGTACACACTGGTTTTGGACCCACATCTGACAATTGGGAGCCAACTTTTGATCTTAAGCATTTACTATGCAGGCATAAAGTATTGCCAGCTTCTTGTCTAATTTTGCATGTTGACTAAATATTATTAGGTCTTTGACAAAATATCTACTCTTGTTTAAACAATATGAATAGCGAGCGAGCCCGAACGTGATCAGGCGGGTACAGGGGGTTAGAAAAAACCCTGCCAAAATGGCACATTTTTCAGCATAATTTTTCCAAAATAACCAGAAAAATACATATGTTTCTTAGTGATCTATAGGGCTACTGAAGACATATTGGCTATTTGCAGGTATAGTAGGAAATAAAAATAACAGAGGCACCGTACTTCTGTCATTGCACAATTTTTAAACACAAGCAGCAGCACATGAGTAAAACGCTGAACAAAAGTTTTTCAATACAGCAATTTACATAGTGGGGGTGTATGGGGGAAAAATTTTCTCACTTGTGCGCCAAAATGAAGGGTTGGCCTTTTTTTCCATGGCTGGTTTGGGATTCCAGTCTGGCCTTGCCAGTTTTACAGGATAACAAAAAACAAATGGTAAACAGAGAAAGGGTCATTAATTAGCCATACAAAATAAACAGAGATCAGAAGAACACAAAAAGTGTTAAGAGTAAACTTTGTCAGGTAAAGAAAGAAAATCAAGACAATTCTATTCCCATCTGGACCCCAGAGTTGGGTATTTGTATCCTGTCCCTTGCAGCTTATTGCTGCTTTGGCACCTGTGTGATCGTGATCTGAGAAAATGCTTCAACATTGTCATCTGACCGTGGATGGACAGGGCTCTGTTGGGTCGCATCGATGGTCTGCACAGTCAATCATGAATGGACACTTACCACTTATTTTTCTTCCGGATATAGTCTCTTTCCGAGAGGTTCACCAAGTAGATCATGGGTTTTGAAGTCAAAAGCAGATGCTTATTTAATACTTCAATCTGCAAAGTGGCAGAAGAGATAGTCTGAGAAAGTGAACTGCGATAGGGTCAACCACTTACTTAAGCTCCACATCTCAATACACCACGACAGATGTTTTCAATACATTTTCCTATTTTGCAAGGATGAGGCTTTGATGACGGGAGTAAATATATCAAATGAAACCGTATAGGCGAAGGATGACTGCATACATTTAGGACTAATGCAGTGACTTGACTTTTTACGACCCATCCATATCCTACCTCTTTGTCATTCCAGTCCTCTTTCTGTGTTTACTGTGTTTTCCTTCTTAGCCTTTGTACTCATAAGTGACAGCGTCCGAACACCTGTGTGATGGTGATTCCTGTGTGATGGCGATTCCTTCGGTTCCTAGGACACTTCCCCTTAGAT
>JAUCNN010364770.1:0-11803 GCA_032353935.1 Desmognathus planiceps | reverse complement strand
AACATTTGTTATTTGTCAGATTTGCATAAATATGTTGGCATAGCTTGGTGCCATTTTGCACCCCATGGTGGTGCCCTTCAATTGGATAAAACTTTATTGAATAAACCAGAAGAAATTATAAAAGCTATCCAAACTGTTTTGAATGATGTCAATTACAAGCACAACGCAGAACGCCTTGCCAAAATTCTTGAAGAACAGCCACACAAACCGAAGGATGTGGTTCTGAAACATTGTGACTTTTCTGTTCAATTTGGTTCATTAGATACATTGAATTCAGAAGGAAGATTATTAAATACTTTCCAATTTTATTCTTTTGATATTCCTCTTGCTATTTTTGTTATTGTATGTATTATTTTGTTTGTGATAAATTAATGTCTGACGGCTGTAATGATAAACCACAAAGTTAATTCTATTAACTGTATTCACATACTCATAAAATCAATAAAAACGTTTAACCTAAAAAAAAAAAGTTGAGAGATCGTAGGAACTACGAGTCTGTTCTCGCTGTTATTTGTTTCTGTAGTCTGTAGACTGCCACGTGAACGCTACGTCAGTGTGGTCATGTGACCGCTTGAGGATGGAAGACGTAAACTTGAACGTCTTCTTGGTAAGCCCTCCTCTGCTGTGTTTATTAAGTTATTTGTACCTTTGTGTTTACAATGAAACTACTACGTTTACTCGTAAATGGTAATTGTCGTTAATTTTACTGATTTCAGATCTTGATGGTGCTTTATTTAGCCGCGAACGTGTACATTGAGGACGCCTAATGTAAAAATTGCCCATTAGTATTTCAACGTCATGGATTTACGAAAGCTTGAATGTAAGTAAGAAATTGTGTCAGAGATTTCGGCGATCGTAAAGTACGACTGTCGTAAGTTGCGCCCATAGGCACAGACACAAAATATGAAGCCATGATACACCATGTTATTAAAAGGTGGTCGTCGCGTGCGCAAAGTCTATATCCAAAAATCAAAGTGGTTATTGGTTCATGAACATAGACACATTTAGACTGTATGAAATGCATAGCAAAGTGTTATAATTCACTTAAAAGTATATAGCGATAAAGTGTTGTATATCTTTAAATTAATCTGTGGAGTCATATAATCAATAACCCCGTGGAGATGCAATGAAAGAAGTGTGTGCACAGTTTCAACCCCATTGGATTCAATAGGAGATCCTGCTAAAAAGACACAGGCCTGGCAAGGCACTGAAAGGGTTAATGTACACTGCTAAAAGAAATACCAGGGAATTCACTCCGAACTGAGCAGGATTCTGGTGGGCCTCTCTAAAGGAGGATTCTGCTTTGGGGGCCTGTGCGAGGCAGAGACTGGTACTGAGGGCAAAAAGGTGAGGATTGTCGTTAAAATCTGTCAAGGAGCAGTAGAAATACAACTCTTGTATAAGCAAAGAACTTTTCTCTCTCCGCCAGAATGGCGCCCCGTCAAAAGGGGAATTACGTGCAAAGTGAACTTTTCACCAGCCCACCAGTTTTGAACAGGAACAAAGGGGCAGAATGGTGCCATTGGTTTACATAGGGAAATCTACATTTTATCGAATAATTTGAATTCTGTGGGTCAGAGAGACATAGAAATTCACACATATGTAGGCCTATTCTAACCCTTGCCAGCACGTCAAATTCAAGAGACTTGGGTTGCCCAGTATTGAGTTAGGCCAGAAAAAGGCCTGAGGCCCAGTTACTTAGAAATGGAGGAAAATTAAGTAAGCCTTATGGTGGAATGGTACCCTGGCTACTTGGTGAACGGATTACTGTGTCCCCGGAAGACTCCCAAGAAATGTAAGAAATTTTATTCTGCATAAGGAGACTATGTGTTATCAACAGAGGGGAACAATGTGATGAGCTGGTGGGTACATACACTGGTGACGCATATCAAGTTATAAAAAGTGTAATTATTGATCAGCTAGACAGTTACATATGTTTTTTTGTAACTTTTTATAGGAAAATGATATGACGTTTTAACACACATTGACACGTGCGCTATTTAATGCACTCTCAAAATATACTATGTTATTGGGCTATAAAGTGTATCGCTTAGAAATTATTGACAAAAGCAAGAATTGGGATAAAGTGATTTCAGTCTGTGACATCAGCAGGAGCTGGGCGGAGTCTAAAACTCCACCCAAAATGTCTCCCACCAGGGTGTAACGATAAAAACAGGACACACACATTTTGGGGAATTCAATTCGATGAACAAAACATTCCAGAAGGCACACGCAGAGATTCGAGCGGTCGAAGGAACAGCTGGAGGAACAGACCCCTTTACATTCCAGAGGGAGGGGGGAAAACGTGCTGCCCAGCCGAGCGGAGACCAGGCCCTACGCGTGCTGATGAGGAGACGTATGTGGGTCTGCAAAATCTCTGAAAAGGGCCTCCAGCTAGAAGCCTCTCGAGATGAAATGAGATTCTTGTGAGCTGAACCAGAGACCAAAAAGATTTGCAGCAGAATAATCAGGTACTAGGATATACTAGCCGTGGCATTAGAATCTGTCTTTGGGGTGGTAGAAAAATTGAGATTAATTGAGTGAAACAATCAAAATTACCATGTACAGATATGATTGAAAGAATTGAAAACTTTAATCTTGACTGTTTTCATTTGCGTGATCGTATGATGTCTGAGGGAAGGTAGATCTCATCAGCTGAACCTATACCCAGATCTCCACCATCATTTAAATGCACATGCAGTCAAGGAGATTATAGCCATTCACTGAAACATTGTTTTTCAAATATCTCTGATTATTTCACTCAATCAAATAAAAAGGTTTAGTGATTGGGAACAGGGATAAACACTGCAGAACAATGGGGGAATTATATTCTTTGATGGAAAGTAAGGAAATGAAAGGTTGTTGAATTTAGAACTAAGATGGATTGCGCATAAATATCCAGGTTCCACTGTTTGGGAATGCGGGTGACATAAAATACATGGAGACACCTATAGGGTGGTACTTTTATTATTCTCATATCTGGATTATGTCACTTGGCTAAATAAGATCTAAAACGATTTCCTTACAGCCAATTTAAAGCATTGTGGAGTTTTTCAATGAAAATACTTTGACCCAGGGCTGAAGTGGGAATTTATAAAGGCTATATTTCAAAGTAACTAAGGAAACTGTGGAGTGGGAAATGCCCATGAATGGTTGATCAAGGGAGAAAATGAATTTATGTGTACTATGGGAAATGTCCAACTTTGTGATTATGCGTCACCTGACAAGTTAAGTGTGCGCGCGTTTTCATTTTGCAAATAATGTAGAGCAATGTGTTTTTCTGTTTTGGAACTCTATACCAGTTAAATGCGCTGAAAATACAATAGGAGTTTTGTGTAGATGGGAAATCTCCATTCATGTTGGAAGAACTTTGTGACATAATGAGCAGTTGCTATGCTTTGAAATTGATATGATTTCTCCATGATAGCTAGGAAAATATTTATTTCCTGTCATATATTTGAAATTTGATGAAACAGTTAACAGACCTGAACGGAATGTCATTTTTGAAAAATGTATAATACCACAATGCACAATCGAAGAAGGGCAGTTATTATTGGAGCCCTATATAACGTACGATTAAATGATTTTTAATGCACTGATTTTATTATATAAAGAAAACAGAATTATCCATAGAAAGAGTGTCTGTGTTTATTTCTGAGAGAGTGTGCTATGAGGGATCTCTGTGTGTTTTGGGAGTCATATTCAAACTGCTGAAGTTCAGACTCAGGGGTTATAAAATCTTCCCCACTTGGAAGTTGCAAACATAAAATAAACAGTGGAATAGGGTTGTACTTGATCAATTCATTCCACAAAATGGAGGTCCCACCGAGATGGGATTTTAACCCTGGAGTGTAGTGATAGTCACCGGTAGATAATAATTACTAATTATTTGAAAGATAAACATTTAGATTTTTAAGTTTTTTTAAAACAAATACGGTGGTTATTGCTATTTAAATTTTTCCAGTTATGACCGCCATCACAAGAGAGGCCCTCATTGAAGCCACTCAAGTGAATCTTCACAGTCTTGCAGGTAGTGAGACTACCTCTGTGGAAGAATGGGTCTCAACCCAAAACCAAGTGCTTGAACAAGGCCCGAGCGACACTTTAGACAAAGCGAGCCAGGTGTTGAAATGTGCCTTGGCTTTAAGGGATGCTAGTGACAGAATTGACAAAGCGACATGTACTACAAGTCTGTGCGCCGCACTTTGGTTTGCGCACCTGCGGGTGAGAAAGTTGCTAATGCAGAGCAACGAATTAGCTAACGACTTGAAGGGTCAAATACACGCACTCCAGCAAAGCACAGATAATATGACCACAGCATTTTCAGTTAAAAATATCCAATTAGACATCAGTGTCGCTGAACTGGGAAAGACACGCATATTGTTTAATAACCAGGCAGCTGAATTGTCAAAACTGCAGGCCCGATTTAAGGACATGGAGTCAGAATTGATTACTGTGAAGAGGGAAGCTGGAGACTGGGCTGAACAGGTTACCGGGCTGCAGAAGCAAATAGAGCAAAATGAGATAGCTGGAGCACGGCAAATTAACATATCAGTTGGGCTGCAGGGTGAAGTACAGGGATTATTAGAAAATAGGAGCCAGTTGGAAAATCAAGTTGCAAGTCTGCAAGATGAGTGCGCGGCTGACAGAAATAAAATGAATGCGCTTTGCACTGAACTTAATCAGGCTAACCAGACTCTAGCCGATGTGATGAAAGAAAAAAATGTATTTAAAAACAGGATTCAAGTTTTAAATGAGGGGTTGACTAAATGCAAAAATCATGAGGAAATTTTGATGTCTGAGAATAACAGATTGCAATCCCAGCTGATACAGATCCCTTCTTTGAAGTTGCAAGTTCAGGAATTAAGTAAAAAGTTAAATGTTCCAAGTACCATGCCGCCCCCTAGTGGCGAGCCGTGGTATAGATCACCCTCTACAGAGTCAGTTCAGAGGCCTAGTGCTTCCTGGGCAGACAGGTTTGCAAATGGGAGAGGGCATGATATTTTTGATGCAGCAGCTCCCTCCAGTGGCGGACTGCAGCATGCCAGCCCCTTTCCATGGGAAGCCAGGAAAACTGTACAGTCACCATGTGAGCCCCCTACAGCCACATTGAATATTATTACGAATACAACAACTACGCCTAGCTTTACAAACAGCAGGACGTCTGCCAGTATGATTGTAGAGAGATGTTTACCAATCAATGCACAAGCCCAAAAAGTACATGTTGGTGAAATTATTTCAGATGGGCTTTTGTCAGATTGCGCGAAAGAAATAGACCCGCACACTAATGTTATGTGGGCTGGCAATTTGAAGAGATTACAATTCAATGGAATGGCAAGGGGGAATCCAACGCACGCTAGCAATGTCGCAGCTTCCCCAGTAGGAGGCGCTGCAGAGGAAAGTAATGCGTTAGCCCCAAGCCAGACCATGGGAATAGGTAGTAGATGTGATTTTAGGCCACGCCAAGACTCAAGCGACTCAAGCGGAGATGAAAGTGAAGCCCCCAGATCTAAAAGAAGGAAGTATGGAAATAGGAATGTTCCAATGGACGATTTCTCTGAAATTGGACAAATCCAGAAATCATTGACACCATTTACTAGGGGGTCCAAGGTTTCAATTCATACCCACCTGGATCTATATGAAAAGATCATGCGCGGGTGTGGAATTGACACTACATTCAAAAAGAAAAAATATCTGCCTTGGGCGTTTGCGAGTCCTGAGCGGAACTTTCTCCTGAGCCTTAATCTTGACCACTTCGAAACTTGGGCTGATTTGAAAAGGATAGTATTACAGCGATATTCAAAGGCGGTAGGGCAAAAACAGGAACCCTCGTTGTCCCACGGTGTCGGCGAAGTCTGCATAGCAGATCAGCTCAGTCTGGAAGCCGGCGCAAAACAGGGGACTGACAATCAGCCCAAGGGCAAGAATTCTAATCAGGAAAATGAGAAACAGGGAGATCCTGGGGGCAAGGCAGGTTCTGATTCCCCTGATGGCAGCCAACAAAATCAAGGATTCTATATATCAAAAAGGTATAGGGGGAACAGACCCATACAGAATTATGTTTACAGACCAAACAACAGAAGTAGAAATAATTCAGGCAGCAGCGAAGATGAGCGTTTTTCCCAAGATAGGAAGCATGCAGGTGAGCAGAGAAACTGGGTGAGACAAATGGAACAACAAAATGAGAGGCAAAGAGATAGGTCGCCCCCTACGGATAGAGAGTGGGAGCAGCAGCCCTCCAGATTGGAAATTATAGAGAGCCAAGTCAGATGCCTAATTGGTGCAATGGATGACTTTCTTCGCGCGCAAGCACAGTTAGAAAACACAGCGCGGCGAAGTCAGACGCATGGAAGCCCGGAAAATGTAAGTGAATAACAGACTGGAAGAATGGGCCCCTTTACAGGTCCAGGCACAGGGGGGAGTGGCGAGAATTGGTGAGGCCTAGCTCCCTGTCCTGGATGTAGAAGGGGGGACCCCTCCTTGCAGCTAAAAAGAGGAAGTGAGAAATGCGAAATGACAAGAGAAATGGTAGTGGAATATGAAACAGAGGTTGCCCCAGATAAAAAGGAAATAATCTCAATATGTAAAAAGGCAAACCAGGGATGCTAGATTCAATGCTAACTTAGCATTGTGTCTGGATCTCTGCCCCTAAGTGTGAGGCAAACCAGGGATGCTAGATTCAATGCTGATTCAATGCATTGTGTCTGAATCTCTGCCCGTAAGCGTGAGGCAAACCAGAGTTACTAGACTCAATGCTGATTCAATGCATTGCGTCTGAATCTCTGCCCATAAGTGTGAGGCAAACCAGTGATGCCAGATTCAATGCTGATTCAATGCGTTGTGTCTGAATCTCTGCCCATAAGTGTGAGGCAAACCAGGGATGCCAGATTCAATGCTGATTCAATGCATTGCGTCTGAATCTCTGCCCATAAGTGTGAGGCAAAACTAGAAATGCTAGACTCAATGCTCATTCAGTGCATTGCGTCTGAATATCTGCCCATATGTGTGAAATACAGACGAGAGGTGTCGGACTTAGTGATTATTCAATGTATCGTGTCTGAACCCCCGCTCAAAGTGAAAAAGGGAAAACGGGACGCTCAGAGAATTGGGGACGTAGAAGCCCGCGTCATTGAACGTCCTTCCCAGTGTGAGAAAAACAAACAGACAGCTTCAGGTATAAGGGTTGAGGCTTCTAATTCTGAACTTCTGTCAAGGTGTGAGAAACGTAAACCAAAGTTTCTAGAGACAGAGATGTACCCAGCTATTAGGCCAGAATCTCTGCCCCAGTGAACAAAGTGCTAAGTGAAGCGGCTAGCGCTACAAAATGACCCTGCATACGAGGCAGTGAAATGTAGTGTTACCCCTGCTAGGGTGGCTGCGCTGAGGAATACAGCTATCTCTGAAAACAGCCTTTAAAAAAATGCTCAACTCTGGTATTATAAAAAAAATAAAAAAATAAAAATGTGTACAGTGAGACTGCTGATTCATTATAATCAGAGGTTCCATGCTAGACTGAACTTGGTGGGAGAGCATAATCTTGTAAGGAAAGGTGGTCTTGACCAATCGCAAGGACAAAGATTCCAATTACTATTGGGGGTGAGTTCATGTGGCATAACTTCCAGATTGTAAGAGGAATCCAAAAAAAAAACTGTGTCTATGTTGCACAGGGCATTCTGCAGAGAGCGACAGCACTCATTGAGTTGCGCCAACAATGGTGTTGGTCCCTGCCGACAAGGCAGGTCACTGTACACAACAAATTGAAGTGGGGAAACCCAAGAAGACTTCATAACAGGTAAATAATGTAATTTGGAATGAATGGATAGTAGTGACTGAGGAATAGGAATGTACAATGTAATAAATGGTAACCTTTTGTCCCATAATAAAAATAGGGGAAAAGGGATGAAGAATTATGATGATAATGTACTTAATCATCTCTTGTATTTTCAGACACTAACCGGCCAGCCCCTACAGGTCGAGTCCGGACCGGAGGGAACCCCTGGGACCCGGTGGGTGAGGGCGGAGGAAAGGCAGACAACGCCGGCCAAGAGGAGGAAATCTGAGAAATTGCGCCCGGCATGGGAGGAGTGAGCCGAAAAGAAGTTTCCCATCTCCCGGCGATCCACGACGTGGAGAGCCCCAGAACCAGCACCGACCAAGAATAAAGAGAGAAAACGAAGAGAACTTTGCGAGAAGGAAAAGAACCAAACAAAAGGAACTTTGCCAGTCCGCAGAGGAACAAGGGGGAACTCAATCGCCCCGGTCTCATTGCTACAAGTGATTCAAGGTCTCAAGGAAATGAACAAATCGAGGCACTACGAGAGCCGTGGTCAATAGAATGGAAAAGATAGACTAAACGGTGGCACTAAGCCCCAAATGACAAAGTTTGTCCATCTTGAAGAATAAATAACCTAATGTTTCCCTCCTACAATAAAATCTAGGTGCGAAATACATCTGGAGACACGGAGGAAGAGGGATGTAGGCGTTACGGTGACACCGGGTGTAAGTGCTGAAAGGTGCCGTGGACTCAGGTCCTCTTTAAAATGTGGTGAACGCCGAGGGAAGATGGGAATTATAGCCTCTGACACTTCCATCAGACCAATCAGATAAAAGAATATGTCTTGGTCTGATGGAAGGGGGGATTTGTCAGAGGTATCGGCAGACTTAAGGTTACGACTGTCGTAAGTCACGCCCATAGGCGCGCGGACATAAAATGGGAAGCCATGACACGCGATGGTGTTCAGGACACTGGACAGCATGTGCATGAAACCTATATCCCCAAGCCAAGAGCGGTTTTCCTTTTATTTAAAAATGTGGACACATTGCATGAACATTGCATTACACTAAAGATATTCGTGTGTGTGTAGATGCAGCATCAGATGGTAGATACTTTTAGATGTAACCCTTGGTGCTGTATAATCAATAATTCCTGTGTAGAACATGGTGAAAGTGTACACAGGCCCCAAACCCATAAGATTCAATAGGAGCTTCTATTAGAAAGACACTGAGCCTGTTAAAAACACTGGAAGGGTTAATTTACCCTGCTAAGAAAAATACAGGGAATTCACTCCGAGCTGGGCAAGGCCTTGGTGGGCCTATCTGAAGGAGGATTCTGTGTTGGGCCCTGTGCGAGGCAGAGACTGGTGCTGAGGGCAAAAGGGTGAGGATTGTCGTTGAAATCTGTGGTGGGGCAGTAGAATTACAACCCTTGTGTAAGCAAAGAACCCTTCTCCCTCCGCCAGAGTGGCGCCCAGTGAGACAGGGATTTATGTGCAAGTTGAACTTATCAACTGTATACGGTTTTTTTTCTTTTTGTAAGCAGGAACAAAGAAATTTTACTGAGCCATTAGACTGCATTGTAAACGTACAAAATATCAAATAGTTCGAATCCTATGGGTCCAAAAGACATGGGAAATTACACACATGTAGCTTTAATATGAATCTGGTTAGCACATCAAATTCAAGAGATTTGGATTGTCCAACATGGGGTAACACAGAAAAAGGCCTGAGGCCCGGTTACTTAGAAATGAAGAGAAATTGAATATGGCCTTTTGATAGAGGAATATACAGGCTTCAAGATGGAGTGATTTTCGGTTCCCTGAGGCCTCCCTAAAAGAATTCAGGAACTTCACTCTCCCTGAGGAGAACATCCATTGCTGGAAAACATGGAGAGCATAAATAGGGGGATACATATGCATTGTAGCGACGCATATTGAGTTATAAAAAGTATATTTATCGACCAGACGAGCCGTTATAGGTGTTGATTCATAACTTTGGATAGGAACAAGGTACAATGTTCTATTATGGTTCAGTGCGTTCGCCAGTTGACGCACGTCAATAATGAACTGCATTATTTTCCTCCAATATGTTCTGTGTAGAAGTTATGGGATAAAGCATAAATTGGGATAAAAAGATTTTAGTTTGTGATGTCAGCAGGGACAGGGAGGAGTCTAGAGCTCCTCCTAAAAGTGTCTCCCACCAGAGGGTAAGGATAAAAACAGAAAGCACGCTGGGGGAGAGGAGAATGGTATGAACAGCGCATTCCTGAACACACGCAGAGACTCAAGTGAAATCTGCGCTGAGGAGCTGCTGAAAAAGATAAACAGACCTCCTCATTGAAGAGAAAGGAGGAGGAAGGGGAGAGGCTGGCAGCCAACATCAGAGGCCTTCGAGCGCGTTTATGAGGCAGACGCAGTGAGGGGCCAATTCAGCTGAGGCCTGGAGAAAAGCCGTGAAGTTCCGACAGGCCGAATGCAGCTGACCCAAGATTTACAGCTAAATTATCAGGTAGATATATAAGGCAATTGTGATGTGGAACAAGTTTATAGTTGGTAGGGAAAACTAGGCCTACAGAACCATCATTATAGGGATTTATTGGGATGGTAATTTTAGAAATTATTCGGATGATAATTGTGGGAATGGGTAGAGTGACCTGGCCCTTGTACTGTATTTCTAGATGGGATGAAAGTTAAAACCTGATTGCTAAGTTGCGTGACTGTGAGACTTATCTGATTTGGGAGAGTGCATTTTAAAAACAGCTGTCACCCCAGAAAATTCGACAGTCACCCAAGTGATGCAATTAGAGGACAGCAATTTGATACATTTATCTTTTCATGTACATGGGCTTCGTCATTCAGTTAATCTGACACTGAAAGTGGGCGAAAGGCAATTAATGCAAATGGGATTCACTAGCCCAGCGGTTACAGTTTAGTTCCAATGGATAAATGAAGGCGTACTAATGCACGTAGCATAAGCATGTGTTTTCATATTACAAACAACAGAGATGATTGTGATATGAGAAGAGCTATTTTGAAAAACAACCTCCTAAATATTGGAGAGGGTTATTTGTAATGGATATTTAAGTTGAACTTGACATCTGAAGTAGAGGTTTTAATTGTGATTGTGCACAATATATGCGTGCACTTCATATTGAAGCAAGTGACATCAAATACTTAGAGACACTTCCAAGGTAGTGTTTTGGTGATTCTCATGTCCGGGTTGTGTCACTTGGTTAAGTGCGATGTAAACAATTTTCTTGCTGGGATTCAAAACAATGTGGGATTTTTCAGTGTGTTCAACTGTGTGAAATTGCAGTCGGAACAGTGCTGTGTAAGAGCACAGGAAGCAGGGATAATATGAGATCCCTGTACATGGGTTCTGTGCGCTATACTTGAAGTAGAGGTCCGTAACAATGACTATCTCACATGTTTTATTGGAGAAAAGCGTGGATAAAATGAAAGTGTAATTAACGTAGAAAAGAAATGAGGGATTTATTTTAAGGTAACCCCTCAGACATTGAAAAGAGACATATTTAATCAAACATTTGTGTTGAACTGAGTGATCTGTAAAGGAGAAATTTGAAATGACAAACCCTGCACATATCTTGGATACATTGTGTGTTCAGCGGGGTGTTGAAATTTGGTGAAACAGTTAACAGCTTTGCGCAGTTGAAGAGGGGCAGTTATTATTGAAGCCCTATGTAACGACATAATTTTTATTATATAAAAGATACATTTGATTATACATCAATTGAGTGTCTGTGTTTATTCGTGTGAAAGTGGGTTAAGAGGAATCTTTATGTGTTGGGATTCATGTTTATTGTGAAGTTCAGATTCCGGGGACACGAATCCTACATTACTTGGAAAGTGAAAATATAATTAAATTAGTGGAAGTCATCAGAGTTGATGCAAACTTTCCACAAAATGGAGGTCCGAACCGCGATGGGATTGTAACCCTGGAGTGTAGTGATAGTCACCGGTAGATAATAATTACTAATTATTTGAAAAATAAACATTTAGATTTTTAA
>JAUCNN010353718.1:0-11812 GCA_032353935.1 Desmognathus planiceps | reverse complement strand
TTTGTCCAGTGACAGTAAACTCCTTCTGCACAGAAGACCCAATATAATTTATCATAGATTCAAAAGCTGGAAGTACTTCATCAGGATTATATATATTTGTCCCCAATTTCTCATACCAGACTGCAATCTTTTCAACCTTTATTAAATAAGCAATCCAATCTGCAGTCATGTCCCCGGCTTTACTTTACTTTACTTTATTTAATGGCTTAAGGTGCCACACGCCCCTGGGCCTCAGGGCACACAAAAAACAGAACAGACCAGAACATACAGACAGCTAGCAGGACGGACACTCTGGAAGCGGCAATCTAACACTAGATCTGATCAAAGTAGAGTGTCTTCACGGCTTGTTTAAAAGTACCTAGCGAAGGACTGCCTCGAATAGATATGTTAATACCATCCAAAATTGGTTGGGAGTGGGATAAATTCAGAAAACCTTTTAGTACGCTGTTACACCGTCCCAAACGGATCGCTGTAAGGTATACAGTAAATGCTAGGCTTTTTTACCCAGTGTATCCCCAAATGCGAGCACAATGGTACAAATTCATAGGACAAGAAAGAAATGTAACATTAATACAAAAATATAATATTTATTTACATAGTGACCTAGAGATAATACATTAATACATATATTACACAAAGACAAATTGATACAAGACAAGTAAATATAACTCAGAAAAAGACAGGTCGAATGCCTAGAGGAAAAAAGTAAAACACCCTCCGGGCTCAGCTGACCTATCGCTGTCGTGACAAGAGTAACACAAATATCCTGTCACCTAAACAATAATTGATACAGTCAAGATATTCTGACAGCATAAGCATGTAACAAAGGGAGAGCCAACAGACTGTTTCGTTTCCTTTTTACAATTTCTTCAACGCAGAACCTTCTTCAGGGCAAGAGACAACTAAACAGATGGTCATCTATGACTAAAAGAAAGCAAAAAATTACAACAATAAAACTGATAAGCAATATTCTGTACAAATATTAATCCAATCTGTCTTGAAAATTCTAATGTACCCTGTGATATACACACACCAGGAGGAGTCAACCAGTGAGTAATAGAGTGAAAAAAGCACCAAAAAGGGAGACCCAAGAGACCACCACCTGTCTGAAAAAATAAATAAATAAACCGAACCAGCAGCAGAACCAAAAGTACATCCACACCACTTGCAATGTGTCATACAACCAAAGAAAAACTTACATAAGACTAAATTGTGTAGCACGCAACCAAAAGCAGCAGAGCCCTGCCACTCGTGTTGCGTCCACATGCACAGCGTCGGTGGCTAATTCATGAGTGCCGCTCCAGACTACGTTTTCCTTCTTAAAGTGATGGATGTTACGGTCTATACTGAACGATAGAAATAACAGTATGTATTATCGGCCCAGTGTTGCATCAATTAAATAAAGGGGGAAACAAGGGGGATTCTCACCTGCTATGGGGACTACGCAGGCTCCTGCTTTATTTACCTGTGATCTTGTTTTCATCTCATTTAAATCCTGTAGCCTGTTTGAAAATTAGATATTTGCACACTCACTTCCGGAACATAAACATGTGAGAATAGTGCTAGAAAACCTCCTGAAAAATCATCTTTATGCTAAAGGATCAAAATGCATGTTTCCATCAAACCCAGGTTCACTTTTTAGGATACATTTTATCTGCTAAATGAAGAGAGATGGATCCCACGAAAGTATCAGCAGTATTAGACTGGAAAAACCTTACTTCTGTCAAAGAACTCCAAAGGTTTTTAGGGTTTGCTAACTTTTATAGTCAATACATTCAAACCTATTCTGCCACCGTAACACTTTTGACACAGATCTTGAAAAAGGATTTTATCTGGACCTCTGATCAACATCAAGCCTTTGACCATTTAAAGACTGCTTTTACCACAGCCTTAGTCTTTAGTCATCCTGATTTTTCGCAACCTGTCTTTATGGAAGCTGATGCCTCCTCCTTGGCCATAGGAGCTGTACTATCCCAAAGAACAGAAGGTCAGGAGATTCACCCAGTTGCATTCTAGTCCAGGAAACCTAACCCAGCAGAACAAAACAACACCATATATGAAAGGGAATTGTTAGCCATTAAAGATGCCCTAAAACAATGGAGACATTATCTAGAAGGTTCTACATATAAGATAATCATTTACACCGATCATAAAAATCTGGAGTTTCAAAAACATTTGTCATGCCAGAATGGTCGTCAGGTGTGCAGGGCGCTCTTCTTTACCTGCTTTGACTATGTGATCACATTCAAGCCTGGGACCTGTAATGCACGAGCAGCTGCTCTGTCCATAAGCTATATGGAAGATCAAAAGCCCACTTCTGAGCCTCCCCCAATAATACCTATAGCTCGAGGCATTGTATTAGTCTCTAATCCATTAAATGTTTTCCTCCAAGAAGTGAAAATCAGTTATGCCTCCTTTAACAAAGATCAATTTTTGGCAGAGTGCTCTTTGAATTGAGCTAGATCGGTTGCAGTTGCCCTATATGGAGCAGAGTAATGGGGTGGTGGAAATATCACTAAATTGGTTTTAGCAGAAAAATCCTTTTTAAAATCTTTATAAGGAATTTCGTCAACCCTTGCAGATGAGATATTATATCTGGAAACTAAAATGATCCCGATTCAGTACAAGGCTCAGTTGCAACAAGTTGTTTATTTTTGGAAAATAATGGCCAGAGATTCTTCTGATTTGACACGCTCTATATTTCATGATTTTTTATCACATTCCTCCTGTTCCTCTCTAGGTTGGTTAAACCAAATGAAGTCTTTTATGTATTGAAATGATAAAGCTTTTTCTTTAGGGCTGCACAACAGGTGCTCTAAACAAGGTCTCTTGTAGGAAATACCTCCCATTTTATGATGTGCATCTTTCACTTTACCTAACTGTACAGATGGATAGGAAAACAAGATATTTGTTGTTCACCTTCAAAATGGACACTCTGTTTGTTGTAAATAATAATGAGGACTGGGATGGGAATAAGGTGGCTAGATTGTATTGTGATTGTGGGGAGGATTTAGAAACCCTGATGGACCTTGTTTTCTGCCCGCTCTATGCGACAGCATTGCACATAGCATCAAAAGCAGCAGTGAAAATCCAAGCATAAACAGGAGAGCCAATAAGGCCTGGCTTTCCACTAAATACATTCACTGGAAAGGTTTCCACTGCACAAAGATTTTACCCAGATTCATCGGTCCTAATGTTAGCCATCAGATTCATTCACCTGTAGTAGTTAGACTAACCCTGCCTGAGACTCTCAAATGCCATCCAGTTTTTCATGTTTCACAATTGAAAGAATATCATCCTGATACTCGCCCAGATCCGCAGATTACTAAACCTCCACCTGATGTCACTTCACTGGAGAATACAAAGTTGCCCGTATACTTGATTCCCATAGGTTCAAGGGTGTGCTTCAATATTTAGTAGATTGGGTATGGTATGGTCCGGAAGTTTGATCTTGGGAGCCTGTCCAAAACATCAATGCCGCTAGGTTACTGAAAGTCTTCCACAAACGACACCCAGTAAAGCCAGCTTTGTTAGATTGGGACTCTGTGGGGGGTGGAGGGAGTACTGTTAGTAATTCATCAACCAGGATTCCCTCTCCTCATGGACTACTGTGATGGTCCATGAGATCTAAATATAACTGGCAAAAGGGGCTTGGCCATGCCTCAGGCCGGCAAGGTAACCCACGTTATGCAGGAGAGCCTTCTGGTCTGTTTCGCTAACTATTGCATATTTTCGTATTCTGCCTGACCTTGACTTGACTTTAATGATAAGACACATTGAGGACTTTGCCTGACAAGATGGCAGACTCCCTGCAGTCTTCTTTCGATTTCTATGAATGGATGTCTTATAAGGAAGACGCTGTGCTACGTTCGTTGCTTGCGAACAACAAGATTTTCCTGATTCTTGTGTCTGTATCCTGTGTTCCTGTTTCCCTGTGACTGACGTTCTGTTGCTGACCCGGGACTGGTTTGACTCTTGCCGCTTGTTACTCCTTGATTGTACCTTTGCCTTATCGCTTTGCTTACTCAGTTTGTGACCCCCTGCTTGTCTTGGTATTGCTTTTGCCTGGCCCTTGTTTGGTACCTTTGCTTGTTAGGACGGATCTGGTTACAATATCTTGCCTGCCATACGACCTGTTTTGCCTTCTCCTTTATGGTACCTTCTTCTATTTGATTATCACGAGTCCTGCTGGGTTCCTAGCATACGGAATCCTCCTGCTTCCTTCTGCTTGGTATATCAGCAGAATTACATTATTTGGTGACGGCTGTTGGAAACAGCGTCATCCGCTTCTGTCATTTGTATCTTTGTACCAAGTCACACCTGGTAGTAGTTACTGAGGTTTCTCTAAGGTGAGCTTGATTCACGGTTTAATCCCCTGCCTTCATACAGCACCCCCATTTATTGTCTTTCCTTAGTAACCTGAATATTTATCTGCACTCTCTCCCACTGCATCTGCCGACTTCCAGGATTTATACATCAATTCCTGGTTAAGACTCCCTTTTTCTCAGCCGTTCAGCTCTGTATAATGCTGATGACTGAGTGTGAAGTGGGTTCTTCTTTCCTCTCTTTCCTCAAGTGCTGGTGAATCCAACAAAATTCCTCTCAAGACTGGAGGATACTATATGGCAATAGGAAAAGGGGATCTAGACCACCAACATTAATAGCATCATGGAAAGATTGGGATCATAATCATAAACTCTTTAAAATTAATGGCATGCTGCATGCCAAAGCGTCATTATGGGATAACCACACTATCAGAATCAATAAAAAGACAATCAACTGGCAGAGTATATATTATCAATGGATAATATATTGTCAAACCAAAGCCTACTGGATTTTGAAGAACTAGACAAATCCCAGAAATGGTGCTATAACAAGCTAGCTCCCATCATAAAATAATTAAGAAAAATCAATACTCCACCGAAACCACTCCATTAATTCTACTATTGTCACTCGACTTTAATAAACAAAAACCAATGTCCACGATATATAACAAACTAATAGAGTTATTGTTTGCTCCAGAAATAAACAGGCCCCTATGAAACTTCTGGCAGAGGTCTTTATCAAGAACTTTTGACGAGAACTCCTGGAACAACTTATTAATCAATAGAAGTTAATCCTTGACTGATGCTAAATTAAAGTTCAGCCAATTCAAAATCCTGATGGCGTGGCACTGGACACCAGAGAAATTAATAAAAAGGGGGCTTGATGAAATAGCAGTGTGATGGCAATGCAAAAACCCACATGCTGACATAACGCACATTATCTGGCCGTGCCCAAAACGCCTTATGTTATGGGATCAAGCCAGAAACCTCATAAATAGCTCACTAAAGGTGAACATTACACTCACTGCCTCCTTAGTTATTCTTCATGACTTTAGTGAAACAGTCACTCTTCCAATACGATACAAAAAATGGATTATATATCTCACATCCTTGACGGAATTATGCATACTAAGACATTGGAAAACAGGAAGAGTTGACTAGAATGGCATCTTATGAAAAAGTGCACTATAGACTCAGTGGCAGAGTTGATAAATTTAATGAAATCTGGGGACCTTACCTAGAATTCATCTCCTCATAAGCAATACACCAGGACTTCATGACATGATTTTCATATCCATTGACATTTATCATTACTCATCTCCTTTTTTTTCTCTTCTCTCCCTGCACCGCTTCGCCATCCCTTTCCTTCAACCATATGTCCCCTCATCTACTTCATCCATCATTGGATGCTCTTTAAGCTCAACAACTCGCTATATGCTTGACAAAGCATGAAATTCTTGATTTTACATGTATGAATTCGACGGTCATATTCTGCATTTCCTAGAGTATTGTCTTATCAATGAGCGGTTGTAATAACGTACTGAAATACAATGTTTGTGTTATTTTATTATTGGTATTCACAAGCTAGACACCATAATTTGACATTTCACCTAATGAACTGTTCAAGCGATTTAATGTTTCTGTAACTTCTCTTGTTATAAAATTAATAAAAATTATGATTAAAAAAAGATCACTGTGCATAAAGATTTCCTAACAAACTGAATTGCTGTGGAATTTCTTTCCAAGGTTGGCAGGTCTTAAGGCATGTGTGTTGCTTAACTCCTATCAGACTTTTACTGAAGGACTGCAATCAAGACATTAAGGTAAACTGCACCTCAAGTCTTGCACCCAGAGGACTGAAGACACACCGTGAGATGGAGGTGCAGTCTCTTATTTCACACCCACATTATACACACATTTTTTGCCTCCTCCTTGAACTGAGGAAGGGGCGCGGCTCATCTGGGCGAGCGGTTCATGCTGCATGCGGCTTTCGGCTGCGAGCCATGGTGGCCCCCCCGTAAGACAGGATGACCAGCATATACACAAAGGAAGGGAGGGCCAGTGGCAGTCAGCATAATAGTTAGCCATGGACATAGTCATAGATAGTATGCATAGTACTGCAACTCCATAGACAAACGGGCACTGACTGTACCAAGGGTACTCAAAGTACAGCCCACAGGCCAATTGCGGCCCTCCAAGCCATTTGCTGTGGCCCCCCACATCTCCTTGAAGTGTCAAATAAACAGTGTTTTTAATGAAAATCTTGAATTTGACTGCCAGACACTAAAATTAGGCTTTGTTTTTAGTAAGTACGCATACTATTGCCCATTTTTTAGATCTTGCCATACTTGCTGTTTCGATTTTTGTTTTTCCTGAAACTTTTTTACCATCATTGTGGCCTTCGGACAAACCCATATCGCACAATGCAGCCACCCAGCAAATGTTTGTGAGTACCCCAGGCTTATGCAAACCCAAACCCTAATGTCAGCAGCCCCTGCGACCGTTTTGACTGGATAACATGCAGTCAAATCCCACATACACCACCCTACCAACCCACAGCACCGTAAAACTGCAGCTGTGGTTATGGGCGCTATACACGTACAAGTTAACATAACATAACATTAGGCCGTAATTAACCTAAGGATGGTATAGAGAGCTCAATTAACCTAGCTAGGCACTAACGAAATATTCCCTCTGCAGCAACAAATGAGTAGCTGTTACTGTCATGGATTGGTCTTTGGAACAGCACTCGAAACACAAGCCACGGTGGTTATGTTATCAGTTTCCTGTATAGCGCTAAATCACCACCCAGGCAGTATTGAAGCACTACAGGCTGATTGGGATCAGTATCAGCCCAATTTCGATTCGGGATCCTGCATCCAGGTCCCAGTTTAGGGTATTATGTGTGTTTTCTCCCATTGGGGTTGCGAGTTCACAGACGCCCACTGGGTGCGTGTTATGTGTGTGAGTTGATTGTTATATCAGTTTGATACAGTGCCATGGCTCACAGATGGAGTGGCGGTGCTATGTGTATTGTTTGTGTTGGGTTTTACATGTGTTGGTTGCATTGTTGCACGGATCCAGTACAATCTTGTGCGTTGTCTATTTGTTAAATACATGTTTCTCTTATGCCCCTGTGCAATGCGTTAAACTTGTGCCCATATGCACCCTGCACGGCCGTTGACTCAGTAGCTCTGTAGGAGATGATCAACAGAGTAACTGCCGGGAACAGCTGGCCGGCTATATGTCATTGTGGAGGTGAAAAATTCTGTAACCAAATAAGGGAGGTGGGGCCGACGTTTAGACTCATGGCAAAGGATTATTATACAGCTTTTCATGGGGAGTGGAACCAGCACTCCAGTATTTTGCAGTGGAAATTCTGAAATGAATCATGAATCCCCATGGCAAGGGACCCTATACCTCTATGCATAGGGAGTGAAACCAGCACTCTGGCATCATGGCAGACTTCTAAACATGAAGCTAATGAGGAAATCACATTGGTGACTAAGATCGACTTCTGACCCTTGAGGCATTGCTTTAGGCCCTGGGTAGAAGACGAAGCCATTCTAGAAAAACATTTTTTTCTGAGGCACAAAAGGGATAACCTAGCTCTCTACATCTGAAACGCAGAAAAAAAGAAACTAACTTTAGTGGAGTTGAGCTGGTGCTTATATACTAGATGGAGGATGTCTGAGAATGACCGAAACTATGTCAGAGCCGACACCAGCTTCACAGCACCAGCATCGACCCCCTGGGGGATGAGACGGATGCTCAAAAAAATCTTCTCCGGTTTGAACCAGCGTGCTCATGTGCCTCAAAGGCATTCTGGGAACCCACTATCTTGAATTGTTATAGGAAACTGCTTTGAAAAAGGTGTTAAATGGGCCTAGAAAATGACCACTGTCATATCACTATAAATACACAGTGAATTGCCTGTTAAGCCTGTGAGGCACCTTGAAGCCATCGGCATATTGCGCATAATAAATGATCGATCTATCTATCTATCTGTCATACGTGGTTTAACAGTTCAAAATCAAATAAAACTTTATTTTTAAATTAGTTCTATAAAAGGTTGCACACAACAAAAATAGACTAAACAGCAATATGAATGAGCCACCACAGTATTAAGATTTAAACTGTTCATTTAATAATAATAAAATCAATTCTGCCATAAATCAGAAAGAGTAACAACCTAATCCCGCTCGTCTTTCTAACATGATTGTCTGCTAATAGAAACTGAGATATGAAGTAAATTGATTTAATATATTACGTTGTGAAAAGACAAAATAGAATTGTTTTAAACTAACCAAAGCCTAATGCCTGCGTGAATGGCAAAAGGACTCTACTTCTTTGTTCCCTATGGATAGGGCAAAAAAAACCCAAAAAAATAATTCTACCCTCACATTGCTCTGCGCAGTGACACAATGTAGTATCTTCTTAGTTCCTGTCGTACTTCACAAGCAGATCCCCTTAAATGGAAGGATCTGGAAACTAAATTTAGTTAACCACATTCTTCCTGTTTTAGATGTCAGTTGCGGTTCAGAATAAAACAGGGTTTATTTACAAAAGAAGGGAAACAATCCAAACAAAATGAGATGGCAAAACAGTGGACAGTACAGTAGTTACTTGGGGCAATAACTAGTTGTGAAGTAAGCAAAAGACGGTGACATTATGACAAAAGGTAAGTATCAGAGCAGGTAAGGCACAGGTAGAGGCAAGGCCACTTGTATAGGCAAGCCCCACAGTCAGACCCAGGCATAGGCAGAGGCAGGCCCAGGCTGGCGACCTAGGTAGGAGCAGGCCAGGTAGGAGCAGGCGTAGGCTGGTAACTCAGGTAAGAGCAGGTCAGGTATAAGCAGGCCCTATGCGGGTGGTGTTTGTTGGTGAGGCAGCAGGTAGACCTAAACCAGGAGCGGGGTGGGTGCCGGAATGCCTTACAGAAAGGGAGGGAGAAGGTTAGGTTGCTGGGGTACAGCCCCTGTAGTGTAGTCTAAACCAGGTGGGGGTGGGCGCTGGTATGCAAAAGGTTTGCAAGCGAAAGGAGCTGCTGCAGGGGTAGGGCTCCTGCAGTGAAATCCGGGATATGTGGTGAGCACCCGGTCGCTTGGCAGGGGGCAGGGGGAAGGAGAGTGAGATGACGAGAGCTTCTGCAGGGGTACAGCCCTGGTGGTGTTTTTTTTTCTTCAAAAGATGTCTTTATTAAAACTTTACAGTTTATGCAAGACCTGAGTGCAAAAACAGAAATACTCCTTTTACAAACACCAATCTTTCTGTCTGAATGACAATATTAGAAAATTAACTATTCTAACTAGATCTTGGTGAATAGATTCGACAATCAAATCATTAAAAATTACAGTATCATCCTCCTTTAAATATTTGCCCAGCCATTGGCTGCGCAAATCTTTAGTTAGAACACAGTTCGAACACAAGTGGTGTAAATCATCCAAATTATCGGGACAGTGAATACAATTAGTGACACTCACTACTTTTATAGATTTAGTTGCTTTTCCAGGCAATAGACCATATCTCAATTTCATAAACATCTGAAGGACTGCAAACGATTCGCAGTTCTGAAGATAAGACTCATAAAGCTTATGGGTCTTTACCTGGCTAAAGCAAGCCAATGATGAGAGGGTTGCACAATGTTTAACACAAATAGCAAAATGGTCAGCTAGTAAATGGGACTTCAAAACAAAATTAGAGAACTGCGATGGATCTGAGCAAGTAGCCATTGTCAGGCCAGCCAGCCCAATTCTAGCCCTTAAATGCTTTAGATGCTTGAAATAGCTATAATGGTAATCGCTCGTGGCTGCTTCTGCCAGGCACTTACACACTAGAGATCCCGAATCTGATAATAGTACCTTTCTATGGTAATTCAGAAAACGGGTCTCGGCTTTGCCCTGCAAGGAAAAGATATCCAGATCTAAGATAATGGCCTCGACCGGGGTGCACTTTGGCAGATTAAACAAGGCCTTCCAAAAATTGCCCTCCCAGCTTTTATAAGGAATGGCCATGGCTGAGCGCCATACTTCAGACCGATATAAAAGGGCATTAGCCCAATTTGCATTATATCTAGAAATGATGGGCTTCACCACGGTGAAGACAAGCTGGTGTTTTATTTTGTTGACTACGCCTGTCAAACATTTACTTTTGGCACTCAGTTGGGAAAGGTGGGTTTTCCAATTGCACTTATTGGAAAAGATCAGCCCTAAGTTTTTAAAGGAGTCAACATGGTCAATAACCCCAACTGAAGAAGAGTAGGAAAAAGTTTGTGCTTTAGAACCGAATGAAAGAATTTTGGTTTTTGAGCAGTTCACTCTCAGCCCATTTAACAAACATTATCCTCTCCAGTAGTGGGCAGTCACATGCAGTTCCGCTGTCATTAGGACTGTCCCATTCTCGTTCCGATGTGCCCATCCTTGGAGTCGTCCGCCACCTCCCCGACCATCAGTTGGTAGGGTCCAGCATGAACAGAAAAAACCAGAGTCTCCATTTTGTGTTCTCCTTCACGTCGATAGTATTTGAATGTGTGGTCCAGGACAGGGATATTTACACATCGTCCCCAAGCACCTCCATCCCTTCACTGTTGCCCTGGGTAGCAGAAGAAGTACCAGGTGTCTCAGCTGGGCCCGCTTCGCTTTCAATAAAGGCACAGGCTTCTTTGGGATCTTGGAAAATATAAACTTTGCCTTTAACCACGATGCGTAGACGTGCTGGGTATAACATCGCATATTTCACATTGCGTTCACGCAACGTTCTCTTTGCTGTATCAAAACTTTTCCTTTCCTTCTGAACGCTTCAAGAGGCATATTTTAATGCAATTGATAGTGTGTTACATCTCCATAGCTCAAAATATCCAAATGATGTCTTAATTATAGGAGATTTTAATCTTTATTTAGTGAAACCATTGGCATATGGAGATGGTGTGGAATTGGATGCTCTTCCGAATGTGATTATTGATAAAAATGGTGTCCCAAACCACAAAATTACTAAAGTGGGATGTGCTGTAATGGAGCTTTTCTTAAACTTTCAAATGATTTCTGTTTATGGTAGGCTGCCTAACAAAAATACGAACTGGCACCCTTTTCAGAGAGGGGATACCAAATCTGTGTTGGACTATTTTTTTGTATCAGCAATCGATTTTCAGATAGTAAAAGATTTTGAAATTAAGAATGTTGGATATGGTGATCATGCACCAATTTTCATTAAGCCAAAAGCTATGGAGTTTGAGCCTAGAGAACGTGTCTTGATGAATATGACTGTTAAAAAAAATATTTGTAAATTGGAGAATCTGTGATGATCCTCTATTTGACAACAAACTTGATCAAATTTTCAAAATGAGTGGATTTTTTTTTTTAAAAGATAATATCTTTTATTGACCTTATTTCAGTCATACAAGATAACCAGTTTACTGTACAAGTAGACAAAAACAAGTAACAAATTAGGAATAAAATTAAACCATAAATTTCAGTACATTACATCAATTA
>JAUCNN010342669.1:0-11819 GCA_032353935.1 Desmognathus planiceps | reverse complement strand
GAACCCCCAAGCCAACTCCAGGGGGCCCAAGGAACAAGGTAAGGGCGGTGGCAGAGGCTGCATGCACACAGCAGCACCTTTTGCAAAAAGTGCTGCTTGTGTTTTTAAAAACGCTGAGTCGGCGGAACGCTGAGTCTGAGTCAATGGAGGATCTATCTCAATTCCTCTTAGACCAATAAAACCATTTGATGAAATTCACTTTATAGCTGATGGGCCATCAAGTCATCTGGCTGTGCTCTTAGCATGTGTATTCTGCCCACAAAAACCTTCCACTAAAGCAACCATGTTGGGCTCTAGCTGAATATCTGGGGATAAGGCTATGGGGATGTCATTTTACCTCACATTGCAGGATGTGGATGGGGAGTAGAAGATCAGAAGGGCAGGGCAAACGAGGGCACATCATGGACACCATTTTAGCTAGAAGGGGGCTCACGGAACTACTTCATAGAAGGCAGCAGGGCATTCAAGTTCTGGCTTCTGCCCACTAAAGGATGGCCACTTAAGGACACTGCTACTGTTGTGAGTGAGGCAGATATGGGCACAGGTGGGCCAGTTTGAGGGCAGGCCAGCTCTACACTACCATACTGCAGCTACAGGTTGGCTCTGGATCACATTAAAGAAGTCCCAAAGGACAACTGCTAAGAAAGGAGAACTTGAATCTACAGCAACAAAGAAGAGGACTAAAACTGGCTAGTGGTTGAACGGGGCTCTACATTTTGCCTACTCGCTTATCCTCTCAGCCATGCCTCTTCTTCATTCAGTCAGGAAAACCAACATTTAATTGTGCTTTCATGAAGTTTCAGCTGGGCCACTACTGTTTATACAGCCAATAACCTACCTGCACTAGATGAAGAATTGCAGTTGAACTCTCCACCTTGGCCATGGCATTATAAAACAACTCGCATCAACATAACATTAATGTTCAGTTTACCCGGATAGTTAACTCTTCATAAAGATGATTTAACATTAAAATTAAAATTAAAATAAATAAATAAATAAATAAATAAAACTGCCAGTACTTCCATTTGATAGTTTGTCAAAAGTAATTTTACGTTTTGAGAAAGTGGGTTTATAAATATGGAGAAAAAACGTATTGCTGTTGCTCATTGGAAACTAATGAAAAGAAAAAAAAATATTCAGTTAAAATTTGTATCAATGGGCCAACAAAAACACTGCCAATGTGTTTAATGCACTTACTGCACTTTTTCCAAGGCAAAAAATATTTTTTAAACAGTGTCAGATAATATAAATTAGAGCTGGTGTTACGCCCCTTGCAAGCAAAAAAAAAAAAGATGATAAACATTTCTCTGCACTGCCATCAACCAATTATCCCCACTCAAGCTCATCACCCCCAAATCCACCAAGCACAACAAATCCTGGTTAAATCCCGAACTCAAGATCCTCCTAGCCAAAAAACGTGCGCTCAAGCACAGGTGGCGTCAACTCCCTATGGCTCCAAATAAGGACGCCTTCAACGCAGTCTCCAAGGCCTACAAGCAAGCCGTGTTCCAGGCTTAATCCGATACTTGCAATTCTCGGATTCCTAATGGCAACCCTAACTTTAGAGACCTCTTTAAAACACTTAAAGAATTAGTGAACCCTAGCTCCCCTAGTGCCGACTTTCCCCAAGGCGATGCCTGGTGCTCTAGAAAGAAAATCTCCAGCAAACAATCCGCCATCATTGCTAAACTGCCTACGGACCCTCTCCCCATTCTTCCCTCAGAGACATCCCACCCCTACCCTCCATTCACCTTCTCTCCAGTGAGAGAGCAAGAGGTAGCCCACATCATACAAACCCTAAAACCCTCGCTATACAAAGGCGACATTGATGATTGGTGCCCTGCACCGCTCATCAAAAACTGCCTGGACCTCTCCTGCCCCTCATAACGTATTCGTAAATTCCTCCTTTGCCTCATGCACCGTCCCAGCTAGCATCAAGGAAGCCTGGGTCACCTCCCTCCCCCGCCCCCCTGCTAATAAAGCCTACGCTGGATCCCACCAGCCCTGCCAACTACCGCCCAATCACTACCGTCCCCTTCTTACTCAAAATCCTCGATCAGATCGCCTACTGCCAGATCCAAAAATACCCTGAACTCCATCACATCCTGGGCACACGCCAATCTGGCTTCCGTCCAGGCCATGGAACCGAGACTGCGCTACTTGACCTAAAAATCGGTTTACTTGCCCTCCTTCTCCTCCTGGAACCCATCTGCCGCATTCGACCTGGTTGACCACAATACCCTCTGTCTCCAGCTCACCACGGAAGCAAATTCCTCCCTTGAGGCCACAGACTGGGTCACCTCAGAAAGAACCTCTAAAGTCTTCTCTGGTTCCCATGCCGCTACCCCTACCACAGTCCTCTGTGGAGTCCCCCAGGGATCCTGCATCTCAATCACATTGTATAACATAAATACTAAGCCTCTCTTCGACCAGCTTGATGCCCTGGGGGTCTTTTCACCAACGACACCAGGGTCCTTCTCCCCATCACAGGCGAATACACCTCCGACTCCCTTTACATCAACCGGATTTATGAAGTTATTCAGGCTTGGATGGCCACACACCTCCTATGCTGAACGATGGAAAAAACAAGATCCTAATCTTGACACCCCCGTTCGCCTTAAGAAACTAGGACCAGAATTCTATTCCTTCACAATTGATGGCAACCCCATCAAGGTCGCCAAGCACGTCAAGGCTCTTGTAGTCTACCTTGACTACGAACTTACCATGGCACACCATGTCAATCCCATCTCTTCCTCGGCTACCTACGCATCCAAACTGATCAACCACAATAGACCCTTTCTCTCCTCCACAAGCTGACTCACCATCGCCAGAGCCATCGTAGGGGCCTAAATCAACTACTGCAATGTCCTGCTCACCGGCACCGCCTCAAAAAACATAGCCAAACTTTAAATCGTGTAAAATAACACCTTGCGAGCTGCCCTAGGCATTAAGCTCTCAGACCATATTTCACAGGCGAGACGCGATGGCTCCCAGTCAAAGCCAGGATTGACTTCAGACCCTCGCCCACCGATGCCTTGCCAACATAGCACCCCCTACATCTCACACTGCCTGACCAGAAATATCAACTCGCGTCCACTGCACTCCAACAATGACCACACCCTACGCACACCCAGGTTTAGGCTGCAACACGCCGGAGGCTCCAGCTTCATCACCACAGCGCCAACCCTTTGGAACACCCTCCCACTAGGGATACGCTCAGAGCCGTCCTACTGGTGCTTTAGAAAACTACTCAAAACTTGACTCTTTAACCGATATGAACAATGAACATCAGGCTTCAGCCACAATCGATATGAACACTTTACACCAACTGCCATGGTACCAACGTTAGCGCCTTGCTGCCTCCAGGTTTGGCACTCTACAAATGTAATAAAAATTGTTTCCATGAGTTCCAAGTGAGGAACTCTGTTTTTAGCACACCAGTGCTGGTGTACAGCATTGCCAGCTCATTTTACGGGAGGGTTTCATACCACCTGCCCGGGAATGGTTTCTGATGGCATCTTTTTGAAGAAAAGTGTGTTTTAATATTTCTGTAGAAACAGATCCAGCTCAGTTCCAGAGCTGCACAAAGTAAAGTTTCTATAGGACTACTGCCATTTATTGGCAAAACAGGTAAGAGCTAAAAAAAAAAAAAACAACTTTACATTCTAAAAGCCATATAGGCATTCATATAGGTAACACATATTTTTGACAAAGGATGAAAAGGAATTATAGGCAGTTTTTTTTAATGCTCTGTACTTTAGAACCTCTGTAGTAGTTGTTGTAAAATAATCTTTATTTGGCTTAAAACAAAGCCTTAAAAGATACATCACAATATTAAAAAAATCAACATCAATTTACATAAAATAACAAATTCAAAATAAAATCAAGCTTTCAAATATAACAAAACATGAATTTTTGTAGTTATTTTGATGACCGGGTGCTTTTATTGCCTGACAGACAGCTTTTTCAATTAGGTCTGGACATAATTAGATCATGCTCTCAATCAACACCCTCTGTCCATCATGTGGGTACACAGGGCAAATACTGAATGTTTGACATTTGATGTGTCTACTTTTTTCAAACCAGGTGGCCCACTTTTTTCAATTGAAATAGGCCAATGAATTTTAATTATCCATCAATTTGCAAACTGTACGATTAGTATTATGCACAGGCATTCTGACAAGCAGCAAATTTACATGTGATTTGATGCTTTAATACTTTTTCATAGAGAACAATAACTCATCCCAGTCTGTCCCAATTTTTTTAACTATGCAGAAGTGTGTCCCCACTAAATACCAACTTATTTTACTGTTACCACCCTGCTAATAGTTTTAATTGCTGATGTTAAAAGCACGTTATCAAGTACGAGGGACACTTTTTAACTAGTACCCGGCTTTATTTCAGGCCCCAAGTCCGACATTGCCTAGAAGTCAATGCTGACAACTTGCTTCCAAAGTAATCTGTTGCACAGTACTTTTTGAGGGATGACATTTTATCACTTCATGACAAAAAAAATCAGTTGCAGCCACTTAGAATAAATTATGCCACACTGAATCAAATAAAATACTGCACTAGCAGACTACTAACAAGAAGGCTTTCAAAATGTCCCACTGCTTAAAGGGACAGTTCCGCCAACCACTTTTAGTTTTTCTTTTAAGTTTTTAAGTGTCGTTAGTCGTCTGAATGCAATTCCCATTGTTTTTAAACTAATACTGCTTTTGAGTGCTTGATTTTATTCCTTGCATCCTTTCTGATGTGTGCCTGATAGTTTACACAATCCACATGGAGGAAACTACATTGTTATTCTTTTTTTCGTCTGCAGAGTGACAAGGGAATAAGAATGTAGCTTCCGCCACAGGGATTGTGCAAGCAATCAGTCACACCACAAAACCGAATCGGCCAGGGAAGGAAATCAAGCACTGTAAGTCTATATTATTAAACAGCGTTAAAACTAAAAACAAGGGGAATTGCATCCAGGCGACTAAGAACACCTGAAAGAAAAACTTTTAAAGTGGTGGGCTGACCTGTCTCTTTAATTAAGGATGAATTAGTTTTGAAACATCCACCCCATGGTCCCTTGAGTAAGCTACCAGAAGTGCTGGAGAAGAATAGAGGCATGTCAGCGAGAACCGCCCACAATTTGCTGCAAAAACAAACAGCACGTGCGATTCGGCGCACCTGCATTCCCGGCACTAATGTACACGGCGGCCGGCGCCCCCCAGTTAGACTCACCCGCTGCGCTTTCTCCCAGACCTGGTTCAGTTTCACAATCCGGAACTCGCCCGTCTCCATCCTGTTCTCATTCAGGTCTTTGGAATATTTTCCACCTCCCCCTGCCAGGGTGCCCGCGATCAGGCACGCGCACGCCAACGCCAGCCTGGGCCACATCAGAAGCATGTTTAACGTATGGGAAATATACCCCCACCCGAGCACTGCACGCTCCCTTCGCAGACCCTGCAAATTGTGCAATTTCACTCAATAAAAGAGCAGACGCTGCAAACACGTCTCTCTGTATTTCCAGCCACTGAACTAAGTCTGCAATCCGGACATACAAGTCAGTTTGTGATTGGCTGCCTGTAACCACAGGTTTCATTGGCTACTGAAAGTTCGTCAATGATTGGTTGTGTTGTGATTTGAGCTGCACTGTTTAGGAAGAATGTTACTTTATTGCGAAATGCGTTTACTTAATACTTTACTGTTTAGTGGATGGCAAATTTGTAACCAAGTGATGGTACCTGTACTAGCTGAAGAACTTTACCTTTGTTCTACACTGCTTTACCTCTCTGTCACAATAATAGTACTTCATTAAAAAAGCGCTTTCTCAGCTCTTGTTCATGTTTAAAATGATAGTTCAGTAAAGTTTTTCCGAGCTCGTGCCTGAATGCAATTACCCTGGTTTAAATTTTTACAAATAATTTTCAATTGTTGATTATTTTTTCCCCTTGCTGGAGTCATTTCATGCTGTGTCTTCGACTGTTTACACGATCCCTGTCGCCTTCGTTACGTTGTAATCTTTATTTCCTCTGCAGCGGTAATACAAGATTACAATGTAACAAACACCACAGGGAATTTGTACAAATCAGTCACAACAAAATTGTTTAAAAAATGTGCCCCATTATAAATTTATTGCAGAAATTAAGTGCACGGGGATAGCATAATCTCCCTGGTTTGAGCTCTATATCTGTGTCTGCTTTAATTTGAGCTGCCAGCCCTTGGCATGTATTCTAAGGCAAGACCGGAGGCTTCCTATTATGCCATAAACTTTCTTTATTACAGACAGCAGCAAAGAAACTTTAGTAAAATATAACAAGTATGTGTACTGTCTCTTTAAGGCTGGAGGCAGTACAGTGTATATAAGCTGGAGCGAGGATGCCAACTTCCTCTTTCTTTGTAGCTCTAAGTGCACATTAAAGTTCAAAATAACTTCTTAAATCCGGTTCAGATGAATGTAATAACCAAAACCAGCATCCGAACAGGAATAAAGTCGCCAAGAGGTGGTAAACGTTTTCATTAACCTCCTTAATCGGATCTTGACATGATGAACTTCCATTAGACTGGAAAATAAACAAATATTGTCATTAAGGGTGGGAAGGGAGGGATAATACTCGCCTCTGTGTCTTGCCTAGAATTATAATCTCCGCCCACAATAGTGTGGCAGATTTCCCATTCTAAGGCAAGACCGGAGGCTTCCTATTATGCCAGTGTAAAGCATACTGATTACATCTGAAGCAATGTGAACAATGGGTCTATGATAGAATGTTTTAAAAGTAGAGTCATTAGACCAATCTGCTGCCTTCATGATCTCTTCCAGCTTGCACCCAAACCAAAAGGATTTTGAGGCCATTGCTCCTCTCACCGAGTGGGCACCAAATTCTTTGTCAACCCCAGATTCTTTCATGATGAGTTTGACCCATCTAGCAATGGTGGTGGAGGATACAGGTTGAAAGGGTTTTTTGAAAGAAATCAGAAGCTGGCTAGCTGAAAGAGGTCTGAAAGGAGCCAGTCTTTCCGCATAGCATTTGATACAGTTAACAACACATAATTGGCGATTCAAGGGGAAACTTGGGTAAGAAACTGAAGAAATCATTGTTATTGTTCTTTTGGTGACAAAGAATGTTACCCCATGAGGGGTGAAAATTTTGTTATTTACCTCCAACGCTTTTACATCTGAGACTCTTTTAATGGAGATTAAGCATAAAAGCATTGCTAACTTGGCAGAGAGTATTTTGAGAGATAGTGTCTCATTGGTAGGGGCTGACTGAAGGAAGTTGACGACAAGGTTAACGTCCCATTAGTGGGAATATCTGGGAGCTGGCGGACGTTTCAGTTTCATTGCTCTGAGGGCTCTTCTGATCAAGTGGTGTTTACCAATCGGTTCACCTTCAAGAAATTTGTGGCCTCCTGAAATCGCAGAGCGGTAGCCATTTAAAGTTCTGTAAGCTTTCCCCTCCTGGAATAAATGGGCGAGGAAATTGACTATGTCTACAGGAGGGGCTGAAACAGGATTAAGGTGTCTTCCCAAACACCAACTAGACCAGATCTTCCAGTCGGCGCAATAGTTGGATCTAGTGGAAGGGGCCCATGAGTCCCTGATGAGAGCTTTAGAGTCCTCTGAAAGGCCTCTGAGGTTCCAGGAATTGCTGAAATCTTCCAAACTATGAGGGTAAGGAGCTTGCGGGAGATTAAGTCGTGAGGGCACTCTTGGTGATCTAGCAATAACTGGGGGTGATGAGGAATTACTCTGGGAATGTCTACTGAGAGTTCTAGGAGAATAGGGAACCATGGCTGAGCTGGCCAGAATGGGGTCAGGATGACTATTGTCGCTTTCTGATAACGGCAGTGATGTAGGGTTCTGGATATCATAGAGAACAGGGGAAATGCATATGCTCTCAGGACTGTCCAGTCTTGGAGGAACGCATCTACTGCTGCAGCCAGAGGATCTGGTCTCCAGCTGAAGAACTGAGGGATCTGATACGTTAGGCGGGATGCGAATAAATCTGTATCGAAGGGACCCCACAGGTCCTGAATGCAAAGAAACATATCTTTCTTTAACATCCAGTCGCTGTTGTCTATCAGGTGGTGAGAGTTCCAGTCTGCAATTGCGTTGGTGAGACCTGGAATGTATTCTGCTTGGAGGGAAATGTTTCTGTCCAAGCAGAAATTCCAAAAATCTTTTGCTAATTCTGTTAGGTTTCGAGACTTTGTTCCTCCTAGGTGATTGATGAATCTTACTGCTGACACATTGTCCATTCTCAGGAGGACACAACAATTTACCTTGTCTTTTGTTAAGCTTTTCAGTGTGAAGGAGCCTGCTAAGAGTTCCATGCAATTTATGTGCAGGTGTGATTCTGAGATTGACCATTTTCCCCCTGTTGCTAGGGTCCCCGAACGGGCTCCCCATCCCACTAGGCTTGCATCTGACTCTATCACAATATCCGGGAGGTTGCCGAAAATTGCCCTCCCGTTCCAGGCCCTCATATGTTTCTGCCACAACAGGAGTTCTTCCTGAGCCTCCTGGGATAGTAGAATCATGTCTGAGTAATCCAAACCACTGCGGATATGTGCGATTTTCAATCTCTGCAGAGCTCTGTAGTGTAAAGGTCCTGGAAATATCGCCTGTATGGAGGCTGAAAGCATTCCTATAATCCTTGCTAGCGATCTTAGGGAGACTGCTTTGAGGGATAAGAGCTTTTTTATTTCCTTCCTGATGGTCTTTAGCTTGGAATTCGGAAGGAGGAGGGAGCACTTGATGGAATCGATAAGGAATCCTAGGAACTGAATCGATTGTGACAGGGCGAGAATGGATTTTTTCAGGTTTATGATGTAACCTAGATTTTGTAAAAGAGAAATGGCTAAGGAAATGTGTTCGTTGAGGAGGGAGGGGGATTGTGCCATAAATAGCATATCGTCTAAATACACAATCATCCTGACTCCTGCATCTTAGAAAGGCCAGTACTGGTTTCAACAGCTTCGTGAAACACCACGGAGCTGATGAAAGGCCAAACGGGAGGCTTGTGAACTGCCATTTCTGTCCTTGCCAAAGAAATTGCAGGAAATCTTGATGTGGGGGCCAAATTGGGACTGTGAGAAAAGCGTCTTTCAAGTCTATTTTTGCTAACCAATCCCCAGGAAGTAACAGGTCTCTTAAGAGATGGATTCCTTCCATCTTGAAGTGTCTGTATAGAATGAAATTGTTCAGAGTTTTCATGTTTATTACAGGTCTGTGACCCTCGTCTGATTTCTTTACAAGAAATATTGAGTGTACGAACCCTGGGGAATTTAGCGGAACTTTGACTATAGCTTTTTTGAGGGCTAAGTCTGAGACCTCTTGGTGGATTAATATTTTTTGTTCCAGGGAGAAAATTAGCGTGGGAGGGGCAGCGGGGTTGGTTGGGTAAGAATGAAATTCTAGATGGAATCCTTGGACCGTCTGGAGGATCCAAGGATCTGACGTCAACATTGTCCAATTTTGAAAGAATAGGGCGAGTCTGCCACCCAGTTCTTTCGGGGAAAAAATTCTTAAAACTTCTGCACTCACCATAAGATTGTCTAGCTCTGTTATGGTATCGTCCCCTCTGAGACATTCCTCTGTCATTGGATCCTCTTGGAGGGAAGAATGAAGTAGAGGCAGCACCTCTGTTGGTATATGAGGTGTTCTGCGCACCTCTAGGCTGGAATTGGGAAGGACGGAAGGAGCTCTGGAATGTACGGCCGGGAGCGTGAGCTCGTCCCCTCCCAGCCCTGGTGAAAATTTGTTGGGAAAATGCTTTACGCAATTTAGTTTGAACGTTATCCAACGTTGTAAAATTCTGAGCATATGAGGCTATGTCCCTTATAAATTTATCTCTGAAGAGAAGGCCTCCTGCCTTTGCACCTGGCTCTCAGGTGCATAAATCCACCACCGTGGTGTCCAGTCTCATGAGGAGAGACTTTCTTCTTTCTGCCGAAATGGCAGTGTTCGCGTTACCAAGCAGGCAAATAGATCTTTGAATCCAGCCCCTTAGTTGTTCTATGTCAATGGGGACATTGGATTTTGCTGCATCCTCTGCCAATTCAAAAATCTGAGTTAATGGGCCTAAGATGTCTAAAAGCTTGTCCTGGCAAGCTTTTAGGGCTTTGTCAATTCCCCTTTTGGGGTCCTTGCCTTTTTTAGACATAAATTTAACGAACGTGGGATCTAATTCAGGGGTTTGTTCACAATTATTAGGTAATTTCGGCCTAGGACATTCCGCTTTTAATTTGTTTCTGCTTTCAGCAGAGAGAGAGTTCTTGAGCCAGTAAGCTATAAAATTCGCTGTAGCAGTTGAAGGGAACCATTCAGCTGATCGTGGGTGCTGAATTGCATTAGGGCTAAAAAATGGTTTCCCATTATCGTCTAGCAAGTTGTCAGACAAAGGTGTATTAGGGTTCTTGGGAGGTGGTGAGTTAGACTTGTCTGAATCTGAAGAAGAACTTAATCTCCGTCTCTTTCTTATAGGAGAAGAGTTCTCTGAAGACGAAGACAAAATTCTTTTTTGAGGCTGTTTTTTATGTCCCTCAGGGGCTAAAATTACTCTGTCCCAAGAGGAAATGGAGTGTTTAGATTTTTTTGCTTTTTTTCTATGTACAAGGGTAACTGGTTCATTGACTATCTCTTCAGCAGAATAATATTCCTCTCTGCTCTTGGGTAAAGTAATTTTGTCAATAAACTTATTAATAGAGGCGCCCATAGTGTTATTAAAAGAAGTTAAGGCTTTGTCCAAAACACTTTGCACAACATTATTGATGGAGTTTAGTTTAGTTTAGTAGAATGGATTAGAGTGCTAAATTGCCCATAGGCCTCGAAGCACAAGACTCGAAGCACAGGAGTCTCTCATTACCTGGTTAACCTGGTCAAGAGACAAACTATTTCCATCTTCATCTTCCTCAGAGTGGGAAGAATGAGGAGGTGGAATTGCATTGGAGGTAGAGGCTAATTTATCTCCAGAAGCGGAGAAATCCAAGAATTTCTTCTTTAACATATTGTTCCTGACTGAAAATAAATTAACTAACCTAAATATATATATAAATATATATAAACCCCCTAAAAGAATAAATTTCACCTAAGCAAGGTGAAATATGAAGGCAAGCAGCCCAGGCAAGGGTTAACTTATCTGGCAGAGGTAGCAAATGAATGTAGCCTTTTTGAGGGAAAGCAGACACGAGCGCGTTGTGTTCCAAGCAAGTGGTGCCACAAAGTAACCTTATAATGAGAGAAACCGCCCAACATGGGCGGGTCTCTCTTTCCCCTGCCTCCCTGCAGGAGGCAAACCTGTGTGACGCACACGCGTCTGGTGAAGAAGCGAGCAGTCTCCTCGTTGCCACCCGACACTCTGCTGGCAGCAAGGGCGTGTGTCTGCCGCGCGCACAGGGACGCGCAGCTCGAGGGGGTCGCCCCCCCCCTTCCGAACACGGAGCACGGCTCCGGAGGTAACCCGCCGAACGAGCGACGCCGCCCCGAACGGGGCCGCAGCTCGGCGGTGTCTATCAGCAAAATACGGTGAGCCCAATCACAGCAATAATAAATTATAAATTACCACAATAACTTATTGTACACAACAAATGTGCAATGAGAAACTTATCTGCTGTGTCTGTAAGCAGCAAAGAAAGAGGAAGTTGGGATCCTCGGTTCAGCTTATATACACTGTACTGCCTCCAGCCTTAAAGAGACAGTACACATACTGGTTATATTTTACAAAGTTTCTTTGCTGCTGTCTGTAATAAAGAAAGTTATGGCATAATACTCGCCTCCGTGTCTTGCCTAGAATTATAATCTCCGCCCACGATAGTGTGGCAGATTT
>JAUCNN010331602.1:0-11824 GCA_032353935.1 Desmognathus planiceps | reverse complement strand
AAATACGCCACTGCAAAGGTCTCCAACCCCCGCAACACTGAATTCATCAGGCGCTGAAAGGTTGCTGGAGCGTTTTTTATACCGAATGGCATGACTCGGTATTGGAAATGGAAATGGAGCCTGCACTCCCTGTTGTATGAATGTATATTCTATATATCTATTGTTTCGGTGCCTAGGTAAAAATCCCTTGTGACCTAGGGAAGCCAATCCAAGTAAAGAACACGGGTGGTAGAATACCCACCCACCTGGGCACTCGTTTTGCTGCAGTGGACGTGCTTGATTGTCATAGTTCAATTGAATTTCATATAGGTAGTTGTGCCATTTTTTTACTGAAAAAATATTTCTTTGTTTACTCTGGTTTGTTGTATTTGCAATATATCTTTTTTATTGAATTTCAAATTTCACAAATCTTAGGCTGCTGGTCGGCCTGTTTACGCGTTTCGGGGAATAGACCCCATCATCAGAACAATTTGTGATTTGGCATCAGAAAACAACACATCTGAAAATAAAGGAACAGTAGAATTCATGGTAGGATATATATACAAAACATCGTGTACTATACATAGTAAATGTGCGTTACTTAGGAATACATTTTCGTTAACTCAATGTAAGTTTAAGCCAGTAAATTTCATTAGCTCAGTATTTAAACCATCACATAATTAAACATGACTGCTACAGCCAAAGAAACAACTCTTTAAAACTTATCCTCAGTCATGAGGAAATGCAAGTCACAGAAAAGGTAAAGTAAAAGACATCAATGAGATTAGTCATAAATAATATAACATTCAGGGTTGTACTAAACACAGGCAATATCTAGAAGCTAGTTTAAGGATAAAGGTGGTTACTCTTAATGATGGAATCTCAAAGCCATGTTATGTTTGGTAGAAACGAGTTAGCCGGAGGGTGTGGCCCAAGCAGCAGGGAGCGTGATCTCCTCTACTCAAGGGGTACACCGGGTCCGGTAACTCGTTAATAGTGTTTTAATCTGGTGTTTCTCCCTTATGAGTCATATACATAAAAATATAGCAGTAGTAGAGAAAATATTTGTAGACTCAGGAAAGGAAGGACCAATGGAAATTCATTATCTATACTCAGAGACAGTTACGGGACTTGAGCTAGCCGGAGGGAGTGGCCCTAGCAGCAGAGGGGCAACGAGTGCCGTGTCTGCTCAAGGGGTACACCGGGTCCGGCAGCTCATGCAGAACACAAACACAATTCTTAGCACCATTAAATCAGAGCCCGAGGGTTGTTAACCCACTTAGCTTAAAGTTGGGAAACTCATGTAAACAGCTGAAACGGTTTATGAATGTGCCAAAAAAGGCAAAACACACTTACTGAGGAGTGTTGGAAACGTAGACAACAGTGTAAAGTCGAGCGACAAGATACGCTGTGGGCGAACCACAGGGCATAAACCATCTAACAGAGAGAGTAAGAGATTCAAGATGTAACGTGGCCAAAAACGCCGTCAAAGTAACAGACTACAAAACACGAGGAAAAGAGAAACATACCTATAGGAGGACTCTTCCGCATGTAGGTGTCAAGAGATATAACCGGGTTCTGTAGCCAGGTAAGCAACGCAAGGTGCGCCACTAGAAATAGAAAGAAAACGAAAGAGACGGTACGTGTCACGGCTAAATAGCATATCAAAAAAGATACCAAGTGTGTGGCAACTATAGGCTGTTAGGTACTCCACAGTGCTTACCTAGAGGCTAGTGTAGGGTCTCCACAACGGGCGTCTCAGTCCAGTTCCTGGTTATCACGGGTGCCGGTTGCCGTATGGTATGTGAGCTGGGTATCGTTCTATTTAAACAGAGCATAAGACCGCGTACCGGTCAATCTGTGCGTGACGTTGCGTCAAATCTGCATACATTACGTAAAGCGCATTCTGGGAAATGTAGTTTAATGGATGCCGGGTTCGGGTGGTCAAACAACGACGGACTCCTGTCAGGTGCCGTCTACCGGGGAGTAAATATCAGTGTCAGACTACAAGAATAATGTTGTTAATAGATGTCAAGTTCGGATAGTGGGTAATAGCGACGTACTGCAACCAGATATTCACAATGAGTTCCGGATAGTTGAAAGCAGCGACGGACTATATCTATTATTGAGCCATGGAAAAAGCGTGTGGGATAGTAAGCGTAGGCTACGTCACTAAAGGAGGTATGATGGGTAGTGTAGTCAACAAGATCCCAAAAAATGGTAACAGCGTAAGACTACATTCTTCAGTAGATCATAGAAAGGTGCATGTAAATCCGAACAGGAACTGCCTGAACAAGAAGTACCACGGCCACCTGTACAAGCTGTAGATAAGAATAGAAAATAGATGTATATCCGAGTAGTCTATTGCCATACAAAGGAGAGATTTATATCGAGCAGTCAGAACAATCTATTCGTTGTAAAGAATAGTAGTACAATCCTAAATTGGAGGTACTAAAGTCAGTAAGTGGGAGACACAATAGTCGTAATGGCAATTATACAATCTGGTAAATGTACTTGTGAACATTTTTTTGGCCCGTTAGAATACATAGAGCTAGTACATATGGATATAAACATATTATTATCAGCCAGTTGAGTTACATAGAACTCGTGCATATCGATAAGCCAATCGTCTTACAAGAAGACTCCTAGGTTAAATTGGTCATTGAGTCCTTTTGGCTCTAGTGTTTGTAGTCTGTCAATCCAGTAGCACTCTCGTTGTTTAAGTCTTTTTGTCCTGTCGCCACCTCTTGACATGACAGGGATCTCCTCAATGACCTGAAATTTGAGTTGACTCACAGAGTGTGAATTAGAGTCAAAGTGTCTAGCAACTGGTGACTTCTTATTCTTTGTACGGATAGCTGACTTGTGTTCAATTATTCTTTCACGAACCGGACGTGTAGTCTCGCCTACATAGAGTTTGCCACACGGGCATTTGAGGACATATATCACGTATGAGCTTGTGCATGTGTGATATCCTTGAATTTTAATAGATTCGCCTGTAGTCGGATGATTCAGATGTGGGCCTTTAATGATGGCGTGACAATTACTGCAGTTTAAACATGGAAATGTCCCATTTTTCTGTGTTTTCAAGCGTTGTTGTCTTGACTGTTTTGTACCTATGTCAGCTTTGACTAGGTGGTCTCTCAAGTTGGCTGGTCTATTGTAAGAAAAAATTGGTGCACGAGGAAACAGTTGCTGAAGCATAGGATCATGCTGAAGAAAGGACCAATTCTTTTTAATGATGTTCTTGACTTTCCAAGAGTTGTTGCTGTGTTGATCCACAAAAGTAAGCTTTTCCTCAGTTGATTTAATCTTTGTTTGTAAGAGTGTCTCTCTCGGAATGGTTGCAATACGTTCAATCTCAGTTAGCATTTTTTCAGTAGAATAGCCTCTTGTTTCCAGTTGTGATGCTAATGCCTTTGCTTTGAGTAGGTAATTGTCATCGTCTGAGATGATTCTTCGTAGCCTTAAGAACTGGCTTGTTGGTAGACCCTTGATGGTTCCCTTTGGGTGGGAGCTATCTGCTCTGAGCATGCTCATTCTGTCGGTCGGTTTTTTGTAGACATCAAAGCAGATTTTTTGGTCTTGTATCCATACTTGAGTATCAAGAAAAGTGATTGTCGGATCTCCTATTGAATATGTGAATTTGATGGTATTATGGAGTGTATTTAGTTCTTGTAGAAATGTTGTTAAGTCTTGTCTTGATCCATTCCAAATGATGCAAATATCATCAATATATCGTAACCATTTGATAATGTGTGGACTCCATTGTTGCTGGTTTAAGATCTTAGTTGTTTCAAAATTTGTCATAAAACAATTGGCATATGCTGGTGCCATGTGCGACCCCATTGATGTCCCTTGCAGTTGTTGATACCACTGGGTCCCAAAGCGGAAATAGCTTCTATATAGAATCATGTTAAGAAGTGTGATCACAAAGTTGGTAGGACAATCAGCAACTTGGTTGTTGTCTAGTAATGCACGTACATATGCTACACCCTCATCGTGCGGTATGTTAGTGTATAGACTTACTACGTCTATGGTAGCTAGGATCAAATTGTCTGATGTTAAAGGAACCTGTTGAATTTGGTTGATGAAATCAGTGGTGTCACGAACATAGGAAGATGATTGCTGTATAAGAGGTTGGATGAAGGAGTCTACATATTTAGCCAAAGGTTCGAACACGGATTGTGTTCCTGCTACTATCGGTCTGCCTGGTGGAGGGTAGACGTTTTTATGGATCTTTGGAACCATGTAAAGGATAGGTGTTAAAGGGTGAGTCTGTGTTAAGCCTTTGTGTGTTTTTGTAGAAATCCACTTCCTACTTTCAGCATGTTCCAGAATGTCTTCAATGTCTTTCTGAATTCTTTTAGTTGGGTCATCAGGAAGGATTTTATATGTTGTGGTGTCTGCTAGTTGTCTGTGTACTTCTTGTACATAGTCCTCTTTATTTAATGCAACGATGGCTCCCCCTTTGTCTGCTGGTTTAATAATCACAAGTGGCTCTTCTTTCAGGGAGGTTATGGCTCTTTTTTCAAGGTATGTTAGATTAAAGCGTTGAGTATCTCTAAATTGCACTTTGTTAAATTGTGTCATCACTTTTGTCTTGAATGCATTGAAGACAACATTATTGACCTCTGGGTCAAAAGAGCTCTTTGGTTTGAATTCACGATAGGTGATACCAAGTTCAGGTTCTGTTGGATTCTGATGATAGAAAATCTTCAATGACATTTTTCTGAAAAATTTATACAGTGCTACTTTGGTATTAAACTTGCTACCTTTAGTGGTAGGGACAAACGATAAACCTTTGTTGATAAGGTGTTGCTCTGGTTTCGTGAAAGTTTTCGAACTCAAATTCACAAGGAGATCTACTTCTTGGATTTTCCCCTTCTTGATTCTTCCAAATTTGTTCGTGTATCCACCCCTCCTGGTTGGCTTGCGGAGGGGTCTAGTTGAAAAACCGGGTAAGGTGTTGTTTTGTTCAGTGTGCTGACAGCACTGCGTGTTATCCTCTGTGTATTAATACCACTTGTTGCTGGTTGTTGTGACGAGCTCATTATTCCTCTGGTGGGCAGTTGCTGTTGTTCTGCCAGCTCTCTGAGACCTTCGCCAATGACATCATGTATCTCTGATGTTGATATGTCCTCTGTTTGGTGGTTAGCTCCTGTTTCACTTGTTGCAGATAGACTTGTGGATGAGTCAGTATTAGCTTGAGTTGGTTGTCCCATACGTTTATTTGCATTTTGATTGAATTTTTTTGCTGATAATTTTTCTGGCCACGTATAGACCTCGTCATTAATATAATCGTACGAGTCACGTTTAAATTTCCGTATCTTCGTTGCTTTTAGATCTTCCGTATATTTGTTAATCATGGTATCTAGTTCCTCCAGGGTATCTTTCCATATTTGTTCAGGTAGTTTGGTGCCTAAAGTCATTTTGGTCTCATTGATATCTTTTTCAATCTCCGCAATATGAATTGTTAGTTCCTTAATTGTGAGTATAATAAGGTCAAATGAGCATTTGTTGAGAATCATTCGCCACCGTGCTAGGAAGCCTTTTCTGTTCTTACAAAGAGTTGGTAGTTGTAAAAATCTTAAACCTCTTGGGATCCTTTTGACTTTGTAGTATTCAGATAACGTGATAGCATGCATGTTTAAGTTGGTAAGTTTCCTTAATAAAAATTCGAGTTGTCTAACGCTTGCTTGTTTGCTTGATTGTTTTAGAAAATCAGTTTTGTCAGTATACATTGCTGCTATAGCATCGCCTTCATCTGATGAGAACGTTAGGGTCTGTGCTGCAATGTCTGTGATGTTTCCTTCTTGTAGAAACGCCATTTTAAAGTTAAAGAGAGATTGGGGTGCAGTTTCCAGTTGTGTCACACAACTCGTAGACCAGAAATGGAAATGGAGCCTGCACTCCCTGTTGTATGAATGTATATACATTCATACAACAGGGAGTGCAGGCTCCATTTCCATTTCTGGTCTACGAGTTGTGTGACACAACTGGAAACTGCACCCCAATCTCTCTTTAACTTTAAAATGGCGTTTCTACAAGAAGGAAACATCACAGACATTGCAGCACAGACCCTAACGTTCTCATCAGATGAAGGCGATGCTATAGCAGCAATGTATACTGACAAAACTGATTTTCTAAAACAATCAAGCAAACAAGCAAGCGTTAGACAACTCGAATTTTTATTAAGGAAACTTACCAACTTAAACATGCATGCTATCACGTTATCTGAATACTACAAAGTCAAAAGGATCCCAAGAGGTTTAAGATTTTTACAACTACCAACTCTTTGTAAGAACAGAAAAGGCTTCCTAGCACGGTGGCGAATGATTCTCAACAAATGCTCATTTGACCTTATTATACTCACAATTAAGGAACTAACAATTCATATTGCGGAGATTGAAAAAGATATCAATGAGACCAAAATGACTTTAGGCACCAAACTACCTGAACAAATATGGAAAGATACCCTGGAGGAACTAGATACCATGATTAACAAATATACGGAAGATCTAAAAGCAACGAAGATACGGAAATTTAAACGTGACTCGTACGATTATATTAATGACGAGGTCTATACGTGGCCAGAAAAATTATCAGCAAAAAAATTCAATCAAAATGCAAATAAACGTATGGGACAACCAACTCAAGCTAATACTGACTCATCCACAAGTCTATCTGCAACAAGTGAAACAGGAGCTAACCACCAAACAGAGGACATATCAACATCAGAGATACATGATGTCATTGGCGAAGGTCTCAGAGAGCTGGCAGAACAACAGCAACTGCCCACCAGAGGAATAATGAGCTCGTCACAACAACCAGCAACAAGTGGTATTAATACACAGAGGATAACACGCAGTGCTGTCAGCACACTGAACAAAACAACACCTTACCCGGTTTTTCAACTAGACCCCTCCGCAAGCCAACCAGGAGGGGTGGATACACGAACAAATTTGGAAGAATCAAGAAGGGGAAAATCCAAGAAGTAGATCTCCTTGTGAATTTGAGTTCGAAAACTTTCACGAAACCAGAGCAACACCTTATCAACAAAGGTTTATCGTTTGTCCCTACCACTAAAGGTAGCAAGTTTAATACCAAAGTAGCACTGTATAAATTTTTCAGAAAAATGTCATTGAAGATTTTCTATCATCAGAATCCAACAGAACCTGAACTTGGTATCACCTATCGTGAATTCAAACCAAAGAGCTCTTTTGACCCAGAGGTCAATAATGTTGTCTTCAATGCATTCAAGACAAAAGTGATGACACAATTTAACAAAGTGCAATTTAGAGATACTCAACGCTTTAATCTAACATACCTTGAAAAAAGAGCCATAACCTCCCTGAAAGAAGAGCCACTTGTGATTATTAAACCAGCAGACAAAGGGGGAGCCATCGTTGCATTAAATAAAGAGGACTATGTACAAGAAGTACACAGACAACTAGCAGACACCACAACATATAAAATCCTTCCTGATGACCCAACTAAAAGAATTCAGAAAGACATTGAAGACATTCTGGAACATGCTGAAAGTAGGAAGTGGATTTCTACAAAAACACACAAAGGCTTAACACAGACTCACCCTTTAACACCTATCCTTTACATGGTTCCAAAGATCCATAAAAACGTCTACCCTCCACCAGGCAGACCGATAGTAGCAGGAACACAATCCGTGTTCGAACCTTTGGCTAAATATGTAGACTCCTTCATCCAACCTCTTATACAGCAATCATCTTCCTATGTTCGTGACACCACTGATTTCATCAACCAAATTCAACAGGTTCCTTTAACATCAGACAATTTGATCCTAGCTACCATAGACGTAGTAAGTCTATACACTAACATACCGCACGATGAGGGTGTAGCATATGTACGTGCATTACTAGACAACAACCAAGTTGCTGATTGTCCTACCAACTTTGTGATCACACTTCTTAACATGATTCTATATAGAAGCTATTTCCGCTTTGGGACCCAGTGGTATCAACAACTGCAAGGGACATCAATGGGGTCGCACATGGCACCAGCATATGCCAATTGTTTTATGACAAATTTTGAAACAACTAAGATCTTAAACCAGCAACAATGGAGTCCACACATTATCAAATGGTTACGATATATTGATGATATTTGCATCATTTGGAATGGATCAAGACAAGACTTAACAACATTTCTACAAGAACTAAATACACTCCATAATACCATCAAATTCACATATTCAATAGGAGATCCGACAATCACTTTTCTTGATACTCAAGTATGGATACAAGACCAAAAAATCTGCTTTGATGTCTACAAAAAACCGACCGACAGAATGAGCATGCTCAGAGCAGATAGCTCCCACCCAAAGGGAACCATCAAGGGTCTACCAACAAGCCAGTTCTTAAGGCTACGAAGAATCATCTCAGACGATGACAATTACCTACTCAAAGCAAAGGCATTAGCATCACAACTGGAAACAAGAGGCTATTCTACTGAAAAAATGCTAACTGAGATTGAACGTATTGCAACCATTCCGAGAGAGACACTCTTACAAACAAAGATTAAATCAACTGAGGAAAAGCTTACTTTTGTGGATCAACACAGCAACAACTCTTGGAAAGTCAAGAACATCATTAAAAAGAATTGGTCCTTTCTTCAGCATGATCCTATGCTTCAGCAACTGTTTCCTCGTGCACCAATTTTTTCTTACAATAGACCAGCCAACTTGAGAGACCACCTAGTCAAAGCTGACATAGGTACAAAACAGTCAAGACAACAACGCTTGAAAACACAGAAAAATGGGACATTTCCATGTTTAAACTGCAGTAATTGTCACGCCATCATTAAAGGCCCACATCTGAATCATCCGACTACAGGCGAATCTATTAAAATTCAAGGATATCACACATGCACAAGCTCATACGTGATATATGTCCTCAAATGCCCGTGTGGCAAACTCTATGTAGGCGAGACTACACGTCCGGTTCGTGAAAGAATAATTGAACACAAGTCAGCTATCCGTACAAAGAATAAGAAGTCACCAGTTGCTAGACACTTTGACTCTAATTCACACTCTGTGAGTCAACTCAAATTTCAGGTCATTGAGGAGATCCCTGTCATGTCAAGAGGTGGCGACAGGACAAAAAGACTTAAACAACGAGAGTGCTACTGGATTGACAGACTACAAACACTAGAGCCAAAAGGACTCAATGACCAATTTAACCTAGGAGTCTTCTTGTAAGACGATTGGCTTATCGATATGCACGAGTTCTATGTAACTCAACTGGCTGATAATAATATGTTTATATCCATATGTACTAGCTCTATGTATTCTAACGGGCCAAAAAAATGTTCACAAGTACATTTACCAGATTGTATAATTGCCATTACGACTATTGTGTCTCCCACTTACTGACTTTAGTACCTCCAATTTAGGATTGTACTACTATTCTTTACAACGAATAGATTGTTCTGACTGCTCGATATAAATCTCTCCTTTGTATGGCAATAGACTACTCGGATATACATCTATTTTCTATTCTTATCTACAGCTTGTACAGGTGGCCGTGGTACTTCTTGTTCAGGCAGTTCCTGTTCGGATTTACATGCACCTTTCTATGATCTACTGAAGAATGTAGTCTTACGCTGTTACCATTTTTTGGGATCTTGTTGACTACACTACCCATCATACCTCCTTTAGTGACGTAGCCTACGCTTACTATCCCACACGCTTTTTCCATGGCTCAATAATAGATATAGTCCGTCGCTGCTTTCAACTATCCGGAACTCATTGTGAATATCTGGTTGCAGTACGTCGCTATTACCCACTATCCGAACTTGACATCTATTAACAACATTATTCTTGTAGTCTGACACTGATATTTACTCCCCGGTAGACGGCACCTGACAGGAGTCCGTCGTTGTTTGACCACCCGAACCCGGCATCCATTAAACTACATTTCCCAGAATGCGCTTTACGTAATGTATGCAGATTTGACGCAACGTCACGCACAGATTGACCGGTACGCGGTCTTATGCTCTGTTTAAATAGAACGATACCCAGCTCACATACCATACGGCAACCGGCACCCGTGATAACCAGGAACTGGACTGAGACGCCCGTTGTGGAGACCCTACACTAGCCTCTAGGTAAGCACTGTGGAGTACCTAACAGCCTATAGTTGCCACACACTTGGTATCTTTTTTGATATGCTATTTAGCCGTGACACGTACCGTCTCTTTCGTTTTCTTTCTATTTCTAGTGGCGCACCTTGCGTTGCTTACCTGGCTACAGAACCCGGTTATATCTCTTGACACCTACATGCGGAAGAGTCCTCCTATAGGTATGTTTCTCTTTTCCTCGTGTTTTGTAGTCTGTTACTTTGACGGCGTTTTTGGCCACGTTACATCTTGAATCTCTTACTCTCTCTGTTAGATGGTTTATGCCCTGTGGTTCGCCCACAGCGTATCTTGTCGCTCGACTTTACACTGTTGTCTACGTTTCCAACACTCCTCAGTAAGTGTGTTTTGCCTTTTTTGGCACATTCATAAACCGTTTCAGCTGTTTACATGAGTTTCCCAACTTTAAGCTAAGTGGGTTAACAACCCTCGGGCTCTGATTTAATGGTGCTAAGAATTGTGTTTGTGTTCTGCATGAGCTGCCGGACCCGGTGTACCCCTTGAGCAGACACGGCACTCGTTGCCCCTCTGCTGCTAGGGCCACTCCCTCCGGCTAGCTCAAGTCCCGTAACTGTCTCTGAGTATAGATAATGAATTTCCATTGGTCCTTCCTTTCCTGAGTCTACAAATATTTTCTCTACTACTGCTATATTTTTATGTATATGACTCATAAGGGAGAAACACCAGATTAAAACACTATTAACGAGTTACCGGACCCGGTGTACCCCTTGAGTAGAGGAGATCACGCTCCCTGCTGCTTGGGCCACACCCTCCGGCTAACTCGTTTCTACCAAACATAACATGGCTTTGAGATTCCATCATTAAGAGTAACCACCTTTATCCTTAAACTAGCTTCTAGATATTGCCTGTGTTTAGTACAACCCTGAATGTTATATTATTTATGACTAATCTCATTGATGTCTTTTACTTTACCTTTTCTGTGACTTGCATTTCCTCATGACTGAGGATAAGTTTTAAAGAGTTGTTTCTTTGGCTGTAGCAGTCATGTTTAATTATGTGATGGTTTAAATACTGAGCTAATGAAATTTACTGGCTTAAACTTACATTGAGTTAACGAAAATGTATTCCTAAGTAACGCACATTTACTATGTATAGTACACGATGTTTTGTATATATATCCTACCATGAATTCTACTGTTCCTTTATTTTCAGATGTGTTGTTTTCTGATGCCAAATCACAAATTGTTCTGATGATGGGGTCTATTCCCCGAAACGCGTAAACAGGCCGACCAGCAGCCTAAGATTTGTGAAATTTGAAATTCAATAAAAAAGATATATTGCAAATACAACAAACCAGAGTAAACAAAGAAATATTTTTTCAGTAAAAAAATGGCACAACTACCTATATGAAATTCAATTGAACTATGACAATCAAGCACGTCCACTGCAGCAAAACGAGTGCCCAGGTGGGTGGGTATTCTACCACCCGTGTTCTTTACTTGGATTGGCTTCCCTAGGTCACAAGGGATTTTTACCTAGGCACCGAAACAATAGATATATAGAATATACATTCATACAACAGGGAGTGCAGGCTCCATTTCCATTTCCAATACCGAGTCATGCCATTCGGTATAAAAAACGCTCCAGCAACCTTTCAGCGCCTGATGAATTCAGTGTTGCGGGGGTTGGAGACCTTTGCAGTGGCGTATTT
>JAUCNN010320563.1:0-11825 GCA_032353935.1 Desmognathus planiceps | reverse complement strand
GACCGGTTTGGTGTGTAGGAAAAACCCCAGCTGTAAGTAAGACCAGAAACAGCCAGTTAAGGGGTGAAAAAACCTACCACCAGATATACAGAAGATTCAGCAATTAATAAGCAACTCTGAAAACCTTGGACAAAGAACCTAAAAGTAGTATAGCCTAGACCTAGTTAGACCACCTCCCTACTAAGACCCAGGAAGGGAAAACTTGACCCCCACCTAGTAGCCCCGTGCCACCGTAAGCAGTAGCGAAGCAATGTTCTCTGGGTTGGAACCCTTTAAATACTGATGTACTAGCCTGAGATTGGTCTTTTGGGGGCATGTGACTTCCTCCCTGCATTGGGTCGAGCTCCTCCCTTCGTAGTCATAGCCCTCCTAACAGTTTGTAAAAAGGTGGGATGTAACCACCTGTTGAGGAAGGGTGTGGCTCTCCAGCTGCCTGCATTCCTATCCAGATAACCCCTCCTCCATCTGGCCAACGCCCTCCTCCGTGAACTCCCCGGCATGTTGCACCTGTTTCCAAGCTGCACATGGTGTTTGTGCTCCTGGTCCCCCCGGGGAACCTTCTGTGGTGCTGGAGTGTCTCTCCGGCACCCCGGGGGTGCCTTTGACACAGGAGGTGTACTCTGGTGCCCCCGGGGTGATCTCCTTAGTGGCTGGGAGGAGACGCGTGCGCGTCTCTTCCACGAAGCGGTCGGCTGTCCCTGCTTCCCGGCTGGCTGCAGGGGGGTCGAGCGGGCAGCCCCGGGGACCCGCTCCCCCAGCGGCCCCCGAGCCCCCGCCGTGTCCTGTTGACACGAGCGCCCCTCGTCGCCAAGACCGCGGCCCCCACGCGCAGGTGAGTGTGCCGCGCTGTCTGCCGCGCTCGTGACATCATCCCCTCCTGAAGACTCCCCCCTACCAGGTCTGTCTTCTTGAGATCTCAAAACTCGTTTACAAAAAGGTCGTAATTTGGAAACATGAAAAACATTGTGAATACCCCATTTAGAAGGTAGACTCAACCTATATGCCCAATGGGAGATAATCTCAGATATTTTGTATGGGCCCAGGTATCTTGGTCTGAATTTCTTCGAGGTTGGCCATGGAAAATGACGCCCTTCCACCCAAACTAACTGACCCACCTCATAAATTGGATGATCCCCGGTCTTCTTGTCGTACTGTCTTTTCATGTTTGCTCGAGTCTTTTGCAATGTCAAATAAGCTGTTTCTTGGATTTGATACACAGTTTGGGGATCTAGATTAACCTTAGCCCACAAATCCTCAGGTACAACCCAGGGTATGGTATTGACGTGGTGTCCATATAGACAATGATAGGGGGTGGTACCTATAGCAGTATGTAATGATGTGTTATACGCTAACTCCACTGCAGGTAATACTTGAGCCCATCTTTGTGGTTGTTCTATCACACATCCCCTTAGATATTGTTGCATGGTCTTATTAGTTCTCTCTGTCTGACCATCTGTTTGTGGATGATAGGCTGTAGAATATGCTGTTTGTATATTCAAAGCTGAACAAATGTTCCTCCATAATTTAGCATGAAATTGTGTGCCTCTATCCGAAATTATCTTTCTGGGTAACCCATGGAGTCTGACAATTTCTTTGATGAATATTTCGGTTAACTTCTGTACATTGGGAACTGTTTTACAGGGTATGAAGTGTGCCACCTTGGAAAAGTAATCCACCACTACTAGAATGGTTGTAAAACCCTTACTTGGGGGAAGGTTGGTAACTAAATCCCAAGAGATTGTGTGCCATGGAATAGGGGGTGCTTCGATTGGTAGTAACTTTCCTCTCAGAGCTTGGGTATTATCTTTAACCTGTACACATCTTTTACAAGAGGCAATCCTTTCTTCTACATAAGTCTTCATCTTGGGCCACCAGAAATACTTCGAGATACGGGATAGGGTCTTGGTCACACCTTCGTGGGGGGCTACCCAGGATTCATGATTGGCTTCATACACTTCCTCTTGTAAGATAGGATCTAGCACTACCAACCGATTTTCTTTGTACCAAGCACCTTCCTTCTTTACCAACCCTTCCCATGTTTCTATATCCTGTTGATCAGCATATGACTCCACAACTCTAGAAAAGAATGATTTCCCTATTACGGATATTCTGACCTGTTGTGGATCAAACATCAAGGGTGCTGGGACAGGTTCTTGATCTTCTACATGTAATCTAGATAACGCGTCTGCTTGGACTTGTTGTGATGCTGGTCTATGCGTGATTTCAAAGTCAAACCTAGACAGGTACAATAACCACCTTGCCAATCTCTGGTTTAGTACTCTGAGGGTCTTAAAATGAACAAGGTTCTTGTGGTCACTATATACAATAATCTTATGCTGAGCTCCTTCTAAAAGATGTCTCCACTCAGCTAAAGCTTCCTTAATTGCCAGAAGTTCTTTCTCTAGCACTGTATAGTTTAACTCAGCTGCTTGAAGCTTCCTTGAAAAAAAACCAATCGGTCGGAGGGTGGACAATTTGTTGTCATGTTGAAACAGTATTGCACCTAATGCCTTATCTGATGCATCGGTTTCTACAAAAAACTGTCTTTGTATGTCCGGCTGAACCAATACAGGGGCTGAAGTAAATCTGGTTTTCAAGATTTCAAATGATTTCTGTGCTTCATTGGTCCACTGGAATGTCTTCTTGCTGCTAGTACATGCCGATATGGGTGCTGTTAACTCCGAGAATCCCTTGATAAACCTCCTGTAAAAATTGGCGAAGCCCAGAAATCTTTGGACCGCCTTTATGTTGGTAGGAGCTGGCCAATTTACAACTGCCTCAATCTTACGTGTGTCCATTTCCAACTTTCCAGGGGACAAGATATAACCTAGGTATTCCACCCGTTGTACGTTGAATAGACATTTCGATAGCTTACAAAATAATCTATTTTCTCTTAACTTGAGTAGCACCTGCTTAACATGTAAAACATGTAGCTTGAGGTCTGGCGAAAAAATTAAGATATCATCAAGATATGCTATCATGAACAAATCAGAAAACTCTCGGAATATGTCATCAATGAATTTCTGAAATGTTGCTGGTGCATTGCAAAGTCCAAAAGGCATTACCTTGTATTCGTAATGTCCTATCTGAGTCCGAAAAGCGGTCTTCCATTCATCTCCACTCTTGACCCTAAGTAGATTGTACGCCCCCCTGAGGTCTAATTTGGTGAAATAGGAAGCTGTACGTATTTGTTCCAGAATGCTCTTGATTAACGGTAATGGGTAGGGATTCCTTATAGTTTTGGCATTTAGATCTCTATAATCCACACAGGGCCTTACCCCCCCATCCTTTTTGGATATGAAAAATAATGGAGCGCCCGCGGGTGACTTGGATTCCTGTATAAACCCCTTTCTCAAATTCTCGTCAATATATTCGATCAATGTGCTCCGTTCTTTACCTGTCAAGGTATAAATTTTCCCTGGTGAAAGTACTACCCCTGGTTGTAAGTCCACTGGACAATCATAGGGTCTATGAGGAGGTAGTTCTTCCACTGCTTTCTCAGAAAAGACATCATTGAATTCTTGATATTCACTGGGTAGTGCTACGGCTGCAATTAAAGGAAAAACCAATGGTTGTACTCTCCCTACTTGGCTTCTAGTGTGGCCCTGACACACTGGGTCTGCAAAGGTCAACAACCTGGTTTTCCAGTTGATATGAGGGTTGTGCAACTCCAACCAGGGGAGACCTAATATGACCTTGAACTGTGGGGCTTCTATGACGTCAAACGTGAGTATTTCATGATGTGCCCCCATGTCAATCCATATGGGTCCTGAGTCTTCCGAAATAGGTCCCCCTTTCAAAGGGCTGCCATCCACCGAGGTGGCGGGTATGGGAAAGTCTTTAGGAAATAGTTTAATCTCCTGCTCTGCCGCGAAGTTGCCATCTATGTAATTCCCCGCCGCTCCTGAATCCAATAAGGCTAATGTCTCCAATTGTGGGGAATTGGGCCACCTTAAAGTGATAGGTACATAGAAATGCGATGTTGGTTCCTTGTGTCCAGCCACTGCTGGGACCCCTTGAGGGCGCGAATACTGGCTCTTCCTCCGGGGTACTAAGGTCGAGCCATCTCTTTTACTGCTCTCAAGCGAGCCTTGCAGTCCTTGATGAAATGTCCTTCCCCACCGCAATATAAACACAGCATATTAACTCGGCGATGTTGTCTTTCTTCGGGTGTCAGAGGGGCCCTTGTATTGCTGCCAACCTGCATGGGTTCTGGACTAGGACTGCGGGGTGTGGTACGCTGTGGTGGGATTGGAGTTAGATTTGGTAATTTGCCTCTATCTGGGGCACGCCTCTTATTCCTTCTTTCCTGTAGTCTGGAATCAATCCTCAAAACCAATTCGATTAATCTTTGTAGAACCCTAGGGGGTTCTAGATGGACCAACTCATCTTGAATTTCCCACCTTAATCCTCTCTTAAAGTGAGCAACCAAGGCTGGTTCGTTCCATTCAATCTCTGACGATAGTCTCTTGAATCTGGCTATATAAGCACGGACATCTAAGGAACCCTGAACCAAATCCATCATCTCCAATTCTCGGTTCCTTTGAACCGCCCTCTCCGAGAACATAGTAACAAATTCTCTCTCAAACATATTGTAATTTAATAGTAGTGGGGACTGTTGCGTTATCAATGGTGTGGCCCATACAGCAGCGTCCCCTGTTAAATTACTCAAAATAAAGGCTACCTTGGTAGCGTCTGAGGCAAATGCTCTAGCTTTATACAAAAACTGGATTTTACATTGATTCAGAAACACCTGAAACTTGGTCGGGTCTCCTGAAAAACGTTCTGGTAGTGGTAAGTTAATGGGGATCTCAATACCAGGGGCTAGGGCCGCGCCCATATCTACCTGAGTTCTTAATTCAGTTAGTCTGGTATTCAAATGTAAATTTTCTAGAGTTAACTCCTCTAACCTTTCTTCAATTGTGAGAGAAGGCCCTGGAAGGCCCCCTGACGCCGTCTGTAACATGTCGGCTTCGCTATCTGTCAATCCCCCATCTACCACTCCTTGAGACATACCTGTCCACGTAGCTGGGTCCACAGCAGTCAGCGTCAGCAACACCAGATGACAATGTCAACCTCCTCAAGTACCCACCGCCGAATCTAATTCGGAAGGAGGTCGTGGCTGAGGTGACCGGTTTGGTGTGTAGGAAAAACCCCAGCTGTAAGTAAGACCAGAAACAGCCAGTTAAGGGGTGAAAAAACCTACACCTGATATACAGAAGATTCAGCAAGTAAATAAACAGCTCTGAAACCCTTGGACAAAAAACCTGAAAATAGGATAGCCTAGACCTAGATAGACCACCTCCCTACTAAGACCCAGGAAGGGAAACTAGACCCCCACCTAGCAGCCCCGTGCCACCGTAAGCAGTAGCGAAGCAGGATCCTCTGGGTTAGAAGCCTTTAAATACTGATGTACTGGACTTAGATTGGTCTTTTGGGGACATGTGACTTCCTCCCTGAATTGGGTGTAGCTCCTCCCTTCTTAGTCATAGCCCTCCTAACAGTTTGTAAAAAGGTGGGGTGTAACCATCTGTTGAGGAAGGGTGTGGCTCTCCAGCTACCTGCATTCCTATCAAGAAAACCCCTCCTCCATCTGGCCAACACCCTCCTCCTGGAACTATCCGGCAGCTTACACCTGTTACGTATCTGTAACTGGTGTTTATACTCCTGGTACCCCCGGGGAACCTTCTGTGGGGCTGGAGTGTCTCTCTGGCGCCCCGGGGGTGCCTTAGGTACAGGAGGTGTATTCTGGTGCCCCCGGGGTGATCTTCTTAGTGGCTGGGAGGAGACGTGTGTGCGTCCATTCCGTGAAGCAACCGGCTGTCCCCGCTTCACGGCCGTTCGCAAGGGGGTCGAGCGGGCAGCCTTAGGGACCTGCTCTGGCTCCCCCCGCTGCCCCCGAGCTCCCGCCGTGTCCTGCCGACACGAGCGCGCAGGTGAGTGAGCCGCGCTCGTGACATCATCCCCTCCTGAAGACTCCCCCCTAACCGGACTGTCTACTTGTGATCTCAAAACTCGTTTACAAAAAGGTCTTAATTTGGAAACATGAAAAACATTGTGAATACCCCATTTAGAAGGGAGATTTAACCTATATGCCCAATGGGAGATAATCTCAGATATTTTATATGGGCCCAGGTATCTTGGTCTGAATTTCTTCGAAGTTGGCCATGGAAAATGACGGCCTTCCACCCAAACTAACTGACCCACCTCATAAATTGGATGATCCCCGGTCTTTTTGTCGTACTGTCTTTTCATATTTGTTCGAGTCTTTTGCAATGTCAAATATGCTTTTTCTTGGATTTGATACAAAGTTTGGGGATCTAGATTAACCTTAGCCCACAAATCCTCAGGTACAACCCAGGGTATGGTATTGACGTGGTGTCCGTAGAGACAATGATATGGGGTGGTACCTATAGCAGTATGTAATGATGTGTTATACGCTAACTCCACTGCAGGTAATACTTGAGCCCATCTTTGTGGTTGTTCTATCACACATCCCCTTAGATATTGTTGCATGGTCTTATTAGTTCTCTCTGTCTGACCATCTGTTTGTGGATGATAGGCTGTAGAATATGCTGTTTGTATATTCAAAGCTGAACAAATGTTCCTCCATAATTTAGCATGAAATTGTGTGCCTCTATCCGAAATTATCTTTCTGGGTAACCCATGGAGTCTGACAATTTCTTTGATGAATATTTCGGTTAACTTCTGTACATTGGGAACTGTTTTACAGGGTATGAAGTGTGCCACCTTGGAAAAGTAATCCACCACTACTAGAATGGTTGTAAAACCCTTACTTGGGGGAAGGTTGGTAACTAAATCCCAAGAGATTGTGTGCCATGGAATAGGGGGTGCTTCGATTGGTAGTAACTTTCCTCTCAGAGCTTGGGTATTATCTTTAACCTGTACACATCTTTTACAAGAGGCAATCCTTTCTTCTACATAAGTCTTCATCTTGGGCCACCAGAAATACTTCGAGATACGGGATAGGGTCTTGGTCACACCTTCGTGGGGGGCTACCCAGGATTCATGATTGGCTTCATACACTTCCTCTTGTAAGATAGGATCTAGCACTACCAACCGATTTTCTTTGTACCAAGCACCTTCCTTCTTTACCAACCCTTCCCATGTTTCTATATCCTGTTGATCAGCATATGACTCCACAACTCTAGAAAAGAATGATTTCCCTATTACGGATATTCTGACCTGTTGTGGATCAAACATCAAGGGTGCTGGGACAGGTTCTTGATCTTCTACATGTAATCTAGATAACGCGTCTGCTTGGACTTGTTGTGATGCTGGTCTATGCGTGATTTCAAAGTCAAACCTAGACAGGTACAATAACCACCTTGCCAATCTCTGGTTTAGTACTCTGAGGGTCTTAAAATGAACAAGGTTCTTGTGGTCACTATATACAATAATCTTATGCTGAGCTCCTTCTAAAAGATGTCTCCACTCAGCTAAAGCTTCCTTAATTGCCAGAAGTTCTTTCTCTAGCACTGTATAGTTTAACTCAGCTGCTTGAAGCTTCCTTGAAAAAAAACCAATCGGTCGGAGGGTGGACAATTTGTTGTCATGTTGAAACAGTATTGCACCTAATGCCTTATCTGATGCATCGGTTTCTACAAAAAACTGTCTTTGTATGTCCGGCTGAACCAATACAGGGGCTGAAGTAAATCTGGTTTTCAAGATTTCAAATGATTTCTGTGCTTCATTGGTCCACTGGAATGTCTTCTTGCTGCTAGTACATGCCGATATGGGTGCTGTTAACTCCGAGAATCCCTTGATAAACCTCCTGTAAAAATTGGCGAAGCCCAGAAATCTTTGGACCGCCTTTATGTTGGTAGGAGCTGGCCAATTTACAACTGCCTCAATCTTACGTGTGTCCATTTCCAACTTTCCAGGGGACAAGATATAACCTAGGTATTCCACCCGTTGTACGTTGAATAGACATTTCGATAGCTTACAAAATAATCTATTTTCTCTTAACTTGAGTAGCACCTGCTTAACATGTAAAACATGTAGCTTGAGGTCTGGCGAAAAAATTAAGATATCATCAAGATATGCTATCATGAACAAATCAGAAAACTCTCGGAATATGTCATCAATGAATTTCTGAAATGTTGCTGGTGCATTGCAAAGTCCAAAAGGCATTACCTTGTATTCGTAATGTCCTATCTGAGTCCGAAAAGCGGTCTTCCATTCATCTCCACTCTTGACCCTAAGTAGATTGTACGCCCCCCTGAGGTCTAATTTGGTGAAATAGGAAGCTGTACGTATTTGTTCCAGAATGCTCTTGATTAACGGTAATGGGTAGGGATTCCTTATAGTTTTGGCATTTAGATCTCTATAATCCACACAGGGCCTTACCCCCCCATCCTTTTTGGATATGAAAAATAATGGAGCGCCCGCGGGTGACTTGGATTCCTGTATAAACCCCTTTCTCAAATTCTCGTCAATATATTCGATCAATGTGCTCCGTTCTTTACCTGTCAAGGTATAAATTTTCCCTGGTGAAAGTACTACCCCTGGTTGTAAGTCCACTGGACAATCATAGGGTCTATGAGGAGGTAGTTCTTCCACTGCTTTCTCAGAAAAGACATCATTGAATTCTTGATATTCACTGGGTAGTGCTACGGCTGCAATTAAAGGAAAAACCAATGGTTGTACTCTCCCTACTTGGCTTCTAGTGTGGCCCTGACACACTGGGTCTGCAAAGGTCAACAACCTGGTTTTCCAGTTGATATGAGGGTTGTGCAACTCCAACCAGGGGAGACCTAATATGACCTTGAACTGTGGGGCTTCTATGACGTCAAACGTGAGTATTTCATGATGTGCCCCCATGTCAATCCATATGGGTCCTGAGTCTTCCGAAATAGGTCCCCCTTTCAAAGGGCTGCCATCCACCGAGGTGGCGGGTATGGGAAAGTCTTTAGGAAATAGTTTAATCTCCTGCTCTGCCGCGAAGTTGCCATCTATGTAATTCCCCGCCGCTCCTGAATCCAATAAGGCTAATGTCTCCAATTGTGGGGAATTGGGCCACCTTAAAGTGATAGGTACATAGAAATGCGATGTTGGTTCCTTGTGTCCAGCCACTGCTGGGACCCCTTGAGGGCGCGAATACTGGCTCTTCCTCCGGGGTACTAAGGTCGAGCCATCTCTTTTACTGCTCTCAAGCGAGCCTTGCAGTCCTTGATGAAATGTCCTTCCCCACCGCAATATAAACACAGCATATTAACTCGGCGATGTTGTCTTTCTTCGGGTGTCAGAGGGGCCCTTGTATTGCTGCCAACCTGCATGGGTTCTGGACTAGGACTGCGGGGTGTGGTACGCTGTGGTGGGATTGGAGTTAGATTTGGTAATTTGCCTCTATCTGGGGCACGCCTCTTATTCCTTCTTTCCTGTAGTCTGGAATCAATCCTCAAAACCAATTCGATTAATCTTTGTAGAACCCTAGGGGGTTCTAGATGGACCAACTCATCTTGAATTTCCCACCTTAATCCTCTCTTAAAGTGAGCAACCAAGGCTGGTTCGTTCCATTCAATCTCTGACGATAGTCTCTTGAATCTGGCTATATAAGCACGGACATCTAAGGAACCCTGAACCAAATCCATCATCTCCAATTCTCGGTTCCTTTGAACCGCCCTCTCCGAGAACATAGTAACAAATTCTCTCTCAAACATATTGTAATTTAATAGTAGTGGGGACTGTTGCGTTATCAATGGTGTGGCCCATACAGCAGCGTCCCCTGTTAAATTACTCAAAATAAAGGCTACCTTGGTAGCGTCTGAGGCAAATGCTCTAGCTTTATACAAAAACTGGATTTTACATTGATTCAGAAACACCTGAAACTTGGTCGGGTCTCCTGAAAAACGTTCTGGTAGTGGTAAGTTAATGGGGATCTCAATACCAGGGGCTAGGGCCGCGCCCATATCTACCTGAGTTCTTAATTCAGTTAGTCTGGTATTCAAATGTAAATTTTCTAGAGTTAACTCCTCTAACCTTTCTTCAATTGTGAGAGAAGGCCCTGGAAGGCCCCCTGACGCCGTCTGTAACATGTCGGCTTCGCTATCTGTCAATCCCCCATCTACCACTCCTTGAGACATACCTGTCCACGTAGCTGGGTCCACAGCAGTCAGCGTCAGCAACACCAGATGACAATGTCAACCTCCTCAAGTACCCACCGCCGAATCTAATTCGGAAGGAGGTCGTGGCTGAGGTGACCGGTTTGGTGTGTAGGAAAAACCCCAGCTGTAAGTAAGACCAGAAACAGCCAGTTAAGGGGTGAAAAAACCTACCACCAGATATACAGAAGATTCAGCAATTAATAAGCAACTCTGAAAACCTTGGACAAAGAACCTAAAAGTAGTATAGCCTAGACCTAGTTAGACCACCTCCCTACTAAGACCCAGGAAGGGAAAACTTGACCCCCACCTAGTAGCCCCGTGCCACCGTAAGCAGTAGCGAAGCAATGTTCTCTGGGTTGGAACCCTTTAAATACTGATGTACTAGCCTGAGATTGGTCTTTTGGGGGCATGTGACTTCCTCCCTGCATTGGGTCGAGCTCCTCCCTTCGTAGTCATAGCCCTCCTAACAGTTTGTAAAAAGGTGGGATGTAACCACCTGTTGAGGAAGGGTGTGGCTCTCCAGCTGCCTGCATTCCTATCCAGATAACCCCTCCTCCATCTGGCCAACGCCCGCCTCCGTGAACTCCCCGGCATGTTACACCTGTTTCCAAGCTGCACATGGTGTTTATGCTCCTGGTCCCCCCGGGGAACCTTCTGTGGGGCTGGAGTGTCTCTCCGGCACCCCGGGGGTGCCTTTGATACAGGAGGTGTACTCGGGTGCCCCCGGGGTGATCTCCTTAGTGGCTGGGAGGAGACGCGTGCGCGTCTCTTCCGTGAAGCAGTCGGCTGTCCCTGCTTCCCGGCTGGCTGCAGGGGGGTCGAGCGGGCAGCTTCAGGGACCTGCTCCTGCTCCCCGCGCGGCCCCCAAGCTCCTGCCATGTCCTGTTGACACGAGCGCGTCTCGCCGCCGAGACCGCGCTCCCTACGCGCAGGTAAGTCTGCCGCGCTGTCTGCCGCGCTCGTGACAACTTCAGGCCAAACCAAAACAGAAACTGCCAAAGAGGCAACAACCAAGGGACCACAGCCAACAGGGAAGGATCAAAGAAATCCAAAAGTAAGGCCACCAAGCCCAAGCCAAAAAGCAGCCACAGAGCCCCCACAGGAAAGATGACAGCAGATCTCAAACACTTCGAAACAACCAAAGAGCATGCATCCTAACAATCACAGAGTGAAAAACTGCAGCAGGGAGAAGACCAAAGGCCTCACCCCCAGAAGAGCGAAGCACCACAGCCGAAATCCAGGAAGTAAGCAGCCCAGCCCCAAATGGTGCCCAAGAGGAAAAATCAACCATAGCATCAGCCTACCGAAACAAAGACAACCTAGAGCCCACCCATCAATGCAGGTCAGAACACAAACACCATAGACCTGCTACAGGAAGACAAGCCAGGTGACCCAAGCAACAAGCATCCCAGCATACAAATAGATCCCAGGCCTAAAAAACCCAAGACACAACCGCAGGGAAGAAAAAACCACAGGGTATCACACCAAGGAAACACCAAACACAGCCAGCATGAAACAAGGACAGGCCAACACTAACATGAAGGCAAAGAAAGGGTGACAACTGAGAAGATGAAAAACAGACCAACTCAACCAAGGCCCCATCAGGCAAAGAGAGCACCAACAGCAGGGGAATCATTCCTGACAGGAAACAACACAGCCACCAGAAGAAACAAGCCCAACAACCAGCAAAACAAGAGC